>CAUYRH010120817.1:0-51332 GCA_963574655.1 Perodicticus potto | reverse complement strand
GGCCCGCCAAACAACAATGATGGCTGCAACCAAAAAATGGCTGGGCGTTGTGGCGGGTGCCTGTAGTCCCAGCTACTTGGGAGGCAGAGGCAGGAGACTCGCTTGAGCCCAGGAATTGGAGGTTGCTGTGAGCTGTGATGCACGGCATTCTATCCAGGGTGACAGCTTGAGGCTCTGTCTCAAAAAAAAAAAAAAAGAATTATTTTCTGCCCACTTCACAGTAGTGCTGTAAGAATCCAATTTAAAAATGTACAAATACTTTTGGAAAACACTAAAACTCAATAATAATAATAGTAGTAATTGTAATATTTATAGAGTTAACATTAATTGAGCACCTAATATGAACCAGGCATGATCTCAGAAATTCTCACAGCCCTTTCAGGGAGGTACATTTATTATCTCAGTTGAAAAATAAAAAAACTGAAGCTCTGTGATTTGTCCCAGAGTCCTAAGTTAATCAGTAGGGGAGTTGAAAGTTAGAGATTTCAACATTAAAGCATAAACCTAAAGGTTCACAGCCTGTTCAAACCAAGCCCATACTAGGTCACGATTTTCTTAACTCACAATACAGAATTTTCCCAGTTATAAATTGGTTCCGTATGGTTCTTTAGAAAGAAGAAAAAAATGAAACTGTCTATTCCCTTCTAAGGTTAATTTTGATGCATTTATACCTTTCATCTTGGGGTTTAAACCAGGAATGGAAAATGGAAGACTTTCTGACAATAACATAGATATTTTCATTCAGCCCAATCCCTTGTTCCCTACTTGCTGTATATTTTGCCAGTGGAGCCTGGAAGTGCCCAATGCTGTCCCATCCAAATAAACCTCTTACCAGTGTGTGTTCTGCTTCTTGCTGCCATAAGCATGAAGCTATAAACGTTCTGTCAGGAATTCAGACAATAACCCAATGACCATGGCAATAGCGTCTGTGTGTGTGCTGTGTGTACATGTGTCTGATGATGTTAAAATGCTGCCACCTTCTGTTTAGCCCACAACCTGCTGATGTAACCCATCTCCTCAGCCTCCCTGTCCTCCAAGCTGATTTATACTGATCGTGAACTGCACTTCTGCAATATATAATATGACAAGTTAAACACAAAGCCTGCCAAAAAATCTTGATAGGCTCAGCTTTTGTACTGCAACACTTGAAACAACCATTACAACTGCCATCCCCCTAAAGTGTGTGCTCAATGTTTCTGACATTGAATTATCTAAGCAGCCATTTATCTCAGCATTCATGGGGGTGTTGTAACCGTGGAAGGATTCAAGAAAGGGAAGATAAGGGATTCAAGAAAGAGTGGGGTTGGAATCATTTTTTATTGTTCAAGTGGAGTGGATTACTCTACGGGGTTTTCTGGATATTTCAAGGGGTCTAGGCTTATTCTCAAGAGCATTTTCTTGAGATGTTCACAAGAAAGGAAACACAACCTGCCCAGACTCGTAGTTGTGTGAGGGGAGAGTAACAGCCCTGGCTTTGTTCTTCAGCTGTGGAGTTGTCCCGAGGGTTAGCGTGTGCCTGACCCCAGCAGCAGGGCCCCCAGCAGCTGGCTTATCAAGGACAATCACCCCTTGCTTATCAGCAGTGAGCTATTGTTCCCTCCAGGCCAGGAAGCCCACAGCAATCAGGACAACACAGAGGGATTCCTTAGAGCTGGGGCTCGCCAGCCTGAAATCCTACCCCCAGCCTCTCCCCTCAGTGAGGGCAGGACTGCATTTTATCACAGTCCCACAGCACTTCAAAATTAGCTTTGCCCAGGATCATTTTAATAACGAGCACATGACAATCTCATCTACATGTGTAACTTAGGTCTGGAGAGCTGAGTCTCTTTGTAGCATTAAAATACCAGGATCGTTTAATAACGCTGGAAAGTCAGAACGGAAAATAGTTTTAGGGGCCAAAGCTGTCTAGTTAAATGCTTGCTGACCAAATTTTTATTGCTTAAGAACCTATGCCTTATATACCTACGAGTATAATCAAATCTTCTCGTGGGTCTGAGAAAACTATAAATATATTTTTCCATGAGATTCAGAGAAATCTGGTTTTATGTCTTGTTATTGGATACAAAAAACAAACAACTATATATTATTTCTTCCTAAATTGAAGCCTATAGAGAGAAAAATCTCATGTAATCTCCTAATTTTTCTTGTCAGTACAAATAATAATATTTTAATGCCTGTGTTTTATATAATTTATACACTTTTCTAGAAATGTTTCACTATATTTGAAGAGATTTAATATATTAGATGCTTATTATCAGTTGTAGACAATATTACTGCTCTTGGATATTATAAACCTTTAAATTAATAATTTAATAGCCAATGAATTAATAACTTCGATTTTCGCATTTTTAAGGGGGACTTCTGTGTTCAAGGAAAATTAATACCTAAGTGCAAGGATGTTGTAACCCGTCAGTGGCTACTCACAGGGAAAGCAATCTTCCCCCAGCCTTGGTTGAAATGCCGTCAGGAAAGCACTTTGTTCAGGGTAGAGTCTGTGGACATTTCCAGTGTCAGTCCCTTGTGATGGGCTAAACATAGAAAATGCCCCTTACTTAGGAAATCTCAGCTGGGCCTAAGGTAGCAAACAATTCAGGTAAGTACAATTCCCACCCATTGTGCTATCCAGACTCCCAGGCCTTTTAGAAACATGTTTTCACCTTCAATTTCTTCCAATCAGACAAATACAAGTGTGACTTCTTAGAGGTCTGACTCTATTCACATATGCTTTAAAGACGATCTTTGTCTTCTCCCAATAATTGAACTTTGATCATTTCCACTTCATTTTCCTAACTTGCCTGGGGGATGGAGATCACATAGCATCTGTGCTGTAAGACAGACTCTCACACAACCCGGAATTCTAGTATGTTCTTAGCAATCTTGCACAGCATCTAAATTATACAATGAAAATGGAGCTAAGAAAGACATGTTACTTGTCAGCCTCCAAGGCAAGAAGGAATGAATTTTCTGTGAATCAGATCTGCAGAAACGAGTATTTAAAACCCCTCTGGTCAAGGAAGCTCTTGATCCAGTGTTATTGACAAAGAAACTGAGGTACAGAGAATGACTTGGCCGTGATAATAGGGCTAGTTTAGTTAGAGATAAACCTCGAACTCAGTCTACTGGCTGGCGCTCCTTCTCTCATTCAGCTGTAGCATCAGTTCTAATATAGAACTTATATTTCTAGGAAATATGGTCAGGAGGCAGACATGGGCCCTCACTAGGCAGGAGAGGCATTCGGGCTCCTGTGGAGGCCATCCATCTGTATTTTTAATGAGTTCTCGAGATGCTCACGATGAGCATGGTCTGAGCATGATGCTTTCAGAAAAGCTGCATTACCTCATGCAGTGGCTTCTTATTTATTTTTAGAGAAAGATTTCTGGAATCTTTACAGAGAAATGATTCAAATGTCTGTCTAAGGACTCTGCAAGGTTGAACTGGCTGATATAAGAATTATCCTCTTTGTTGATCCTTCATTCCCAGAGTGTTCAGGCCTATTTATGCGTAAGATGATATTGTAACAACAACAAAAAGCCTGCATTTCACCTGTTGCTTAATTCTGACCTCTGTACTGACCGACAGCCTCTTCCCAGGAGGAGGAAACATAGCTAAAGGCCTCCTTTTCCTCATTGGTCTTTCCAATTCAAGAACAATTACCAGTATTTCCTTTCTACAAAGGGTTCTCCTTTCTAAATCAATCTAAGCATTTTTGTGAATATTCTTAACAAATACTCATCCAGTGATTACTTATTAAGATGATAAAAAAGTGAAGACAAATGTGGCTAAATTAGATTAAGTTCCCAGAATGGAGTAGATGGGAGTCACGGTCTGAGGTCTTGTCCATTCTGGAGGCCCTGCCACTTCTCTGCTGCATCATTTTCTCTTCCATAAAGTATCACACAAGGATTAACTAAATCATGAAAACCGCTACAGTCTACTGGCGTACCTGCTCCCACTAGGATTGAACTCCCAAATGTCAGGCAATATACAGTGGCTACCTGATTCTCCGTCCCTTCCTCCCGTCCCCAGCGAGCTGCAGGCACCACACAAGATGGATAAAGGCAAAATTGATGCATTTCTTTTTCTCTGTCTGCCGTAGACAAGGAGCTCTGGCCAGCCTCACCATTAAAAGTGGAAGAAAAGGTAGACTTGTCCTATTAGATTAGGACTGTCACCCTCACACAGTAACTGCAATTAGTCCATGCCAGCCTTATTCAGGTCTTGGATTCTTTTCAGAAGTGAAGAAGGGAGCACTCGAGGGCTATTGAATGGGAGCGTGGCATCTGCCGCACACCGAGGGGAGAGGTCGGGGTCAGTGCTTGATTTTGATAAAGCGTGCCAGATTAATTGTCTTCGGTAATCCTGTTTGTCATGGTAGATGTGCAGAAGAGTCTTTGTGGCACAGGCTGACATATGGGCTGGCCTGCTGCTTGCCTATTCAGGGCCCCAACACATGCTCTCTGCAGTTGGACCGGTTCCCAAGGCCTTGTCCGCCAGAAGAGTGGGGCCTCCTGCTCCTATTCAGCCGGCCCCATCTCCACCGCCAGGCTTTCTAATCTTCAGGCCTGCCTGGGCTATTGAAAGAGGCTGCTTTATTCAAAGAGGCCTAAAGAGAGGAAGGGAGAGAAAGGGGGCTGGGGAAGAGAGAACGAAGGGGAAGAGGGAGGAGGGAGGGAAGCAGGCTCGAGAGATAGAAGTGAAAGACTCCCCAGATTGGGGAGGGGTCTGGGGGCAGAGAAATATAATTAAAAAAAAAAAAAAGAAAAAAATAACAGCCATATCCTTCAGGCAGAGCACTTCAGGAGGCTGATTATAGCTCCTCTCCAAATCTGAATCTATCACCAAATTATACCCTGCCTCTTTTGTAAAATAAATGTTAATAAGAGGTAATTTGGGCCCTGCTGATTGTTAAGCTCAATGGAGATAGAATTTTTTTTTCTCTGTGTGTGTTTATTGTAATATCTGGAAAGCCTCTCTCTCTCTCTCTCTCTCTCTCTCTCTTCCAACTAGAATTTATATTCAACCACAAAAAATGAAACAAACACTCAGTGGCCTGATGAGAGTGCCAGTAGAAAGAGAACAGTTTACATTTATGATAAAGGGTGACTGTATGGACTGGCTCCTGGCCCTGCCCTGCACTGCAGCTTTGCAGTAGATGTGTTCTGGAGAGAATATCCCTAGAATTAAGAAGCAACTGGATCTCCAGGAAAGAGGAGGGCTGCAATTTTGCTTTTCTTTGGTTTAAAAGCAGGACTTTTTTTTCTCATTTACATAATCATTATTTTGAGTTGCTGCCAATTCTTATGGGGCCTTTTACATTTAAAAGCACACACACAAAAAAAATAGAGACAATCCCATGACAGATCTTTTGAAAATGTTCTTATGATGTGTATTTACGAATAGATCCAGAAATGGAGCAATTAGAAACAATGAATAATAATCTTTGGAGCCGACAAAAGCATGGATGTATTAATATTAAAATATAAATCCTTGATCACAATAGCCCTGAAGCAGGCCTTCATGTATTTTGACTGTGCTCTGCCCTCAACCCATAGCAGAGGTGCTCGGCCCAGGCACTGTCACTGTCAAGGTCAGGTGTGTCTGACCACAGATGGCTTGTCAGATTACTTATTCTGATAATTGTATAATAAAAAACAACATCATTATTTATCATCCACTTAAAGGGGGAGTGTAATAGGTTTTCAAAATTAAGAGAAAAATCAAACTAAGAAGACATCGCTAAACTGGTCTTTTATTCTAGATATTAAAAGTAAAATGTTTTGTTTGGGTTTTGGTTTTGTCCCTCTCCCCAAATAGTTAACAACAATATACTCTTTGTTTTGAAGGGTCATATATTTCACCATTTATTTGTTTTACTTCCTATAATAAAGGAGCCCCTGAATTCAGGGCTGGGCGTAGTGGAGACAGCAACAAAGAGAGTCCCTGTCATACAGAGGTTGCATTCCATGAGGGTTCCCGTTGGTTTGCCAATGCATAAAATAGAACCAGGCATACCCTACGAACACATTCAATTGTATTTATCAAAAATATTCAAAAAATTGAATAAATAAGTAGCAAAAGAACCTAAACAAACAAAAGATTGACCTTCATGTATGCATTATGTTATAAAGGAGAAAGATAAGGGGGAAAAAGGCAGAAGATAAATGAGAAACAACATTTTGAGCACATAATCTAGGCTGGGTATGTAGCAAGTGCTTTATAAACATTATGTTGTGTAATCTTTAAAAGGATATTATGGGAGAGGAGAGCTGATATTCATCTACTGCACTCTAGTGAGATCATATTAGTTTCATGATTAAAATCATCTGATCACTCTTTAAAATGGGTTGTAGCAGGTGCCCAAGCATCATTAACCTCTAAAGCTGAGGGCCGGGCATCAGCATGTTTTAATACTCTCCAGGTGATTGTAATGAGTACCCAAGATCGAGAATCACTGATTTTTTAAGTTGTGTTTCTTACATGCATACCGTTCACCTGGGTACATCGCTTACATGGGGTTTCCCAATATGGGAGACTGATTTTTGGTGCGGCTTGGGATTCTACAGCAAGTGAGAGCAACCCCCAGGTGATGCTAATAGCACCACTTTCTGAACCTTCTTTTGAGACGAAAAGCCTTAAGAAGATTGAGCAATTTGCTCACTGACTGGCCTGAACTTCAAATCCTGGCTTTCCCAGCTGAAGACTTGAGTTTTCCACCCGTGGGATATTGTCTTGTATAGATTTAAACAGAGCACTTATGGAACACAGTGTGATAGAAAGAGCCTTCATCTGCTGGTCAGGAGGTCTGGGGCTTAGCTGCAGTTCCTCTACTGCCCCTGACCTTTAGTCTTGCCTGCCCAACCCAAATCTCAGTTTTCTTCTTCTTCTTCTTCTTTTTTTTTTTTTTTTTTTTTTTTGCAGTTTTTGGACGCGGCCGGGTTTGAGCCCACCACATCTAGAATATGCGGCTGGTACCCTGCTCCTTTGAGCCACAGGTGCCGCCCTCAGTTTTCTTCTTCATAACATATAAGGCTTTGGAATTTGGTTTCTTTTTTTTTTCTTTCTTTCTTTTTTTAATTAAATCATAGCTGTGTACATTATTGCAATCATGGGGTACAATGTGCTGGTTTTATATACAATTTGAACTATTTTCATCAAACTGGTTAACATAGCCTTCATGGCATTTTCTTAGTTATTTTGTTCAGACATTCATATTCTGCATTTAGTAAGTTTCAGCTGTACCCTTCTAAGATGCACCATGTGTCCCACCAATTACCCTCCCTCCACCCATCCCCTCCTTTTCCCTTTCCCCATATTCTTGTGCTATAATTGGGTTATAGCTTTCATATGAAAGCTATAAATTGGTTTCATAGTAGGACTGAGTACATTGGATTGTACTTTTTCTTCCATTCTTGAGATACAAACTAATACGTTCCTTTTGGAAAGATGTTTGGAGAATGCTTGGAACTTGGACCCTCTTAATGCATTACCTGTTTAAATGTCATCCCTGAGATCAGACCTTTCCTATAGGGAAAAATGCCACTTTCAGCTGAAGCAATAACTTTTTCTTTCCTTCCTTCCTTCTATCCTCCCTCCCTCCCTTCCTTCCTGTCTTTCCAATGAATATGTGTTTCATTATCTGCTTGTTAAGATGTAAAATAGACAGAGATAAATAGAATGTATTGGTATCATCGAGAAGGGTTCTTGGGTTGGCACCACTTCTAGAACAACCCCATATGATATCCCTTACTTCCCTTTCCCCTACTTAATAATGTTACTATTTGGACATTGTTTTATTTATTGAAGAAACAAATTAAAATGGGAACGTCTGAAAATATATATATTCCTTATTTACATATTTACGTGATATGGTGATTCCAGAATGCCCTGAAGCAACTTGGATGGGGGCTAGAGAAAGGACAGACGCAGTGAGATAGAAACCATACGAACTGAGGAGGCACGAAGCCAGAGGCACCTGTGCCTCGGTGGCTGAAGCACAGATGGAAAATAGAAACTCAGGAAGGGAGAAGGATCAGACCTTATTCTCTTTCTGAGCAGAAATTTCAGGGTCTTCCAGCCTTTTCAGAGATTGGCACTGGAAGAGTCCCCCTGAAGGGAATGGAAAATGACCAATCCTTAAATAGTCTCTCCCCCCATCACTTTAGGATGCCCTGAGCCCAATCCCTTGAAAGCTGCGTGATTAGATTGGGTGGGAGCCAGGTGCCCTCCTCTGTTCAGGAGGAGAACAGAGGCCGATCCTGCCCCTCGTCCTCTCCCGCGCTGTGAGCAGTTACAACACAAACGCATACCCCTGAGTTCCTAAAGTCGGTTTGTGTAGGACCGGTGTCTCCTGTACCTGGGCTGCAGGAATGAGGCAGAATCTAGGGTTTGTATATATCAAGAGAACCGTAGACCTGACAGAAATATGCAACATTGTCTTTATTTTATTTCTTCTAAATTTGCTTCTATTTGACTTATGTCTTAATTTTTTTTGACCTAAGTTAGCCAGAAGGCTTCTTTGTGGATTTTCTAGTCAGTTTGGCGAGTTTGACTCAGAAAACGCCTCAAAAACAAGTTGTGGAAAAGTAGCAATCTTCTACCCTAAACATGCCGGGTCACACAGAAGGGGTACTGAGACCCAGCTTTCACTGGTGCTTTATTTCTGTTCCAGATCAAGCTACAGCCTGGCTCACGACACTTTTGCCAAATTTTACAAGGTCAAAAATTATGTGATGGGGGGGGAAAGCAGCTTGAGGGGAACAGGAGGGTAAATCATGTTTTATTCAAACGGTGGCTTTCTTTGAGTAAAGCATTATTCCTTTCAGGGTTGTCTCTAATGTTGACATGTAAGGAGCCTTGAAGCTTAGAGTGAAAACTTTGCTCATCTTTTTAGCTCTCCCCAGTGGGTTAAGGACTCTTATCCTGGTTTTAATGCTTTCTGCCAACTCAATAATACACAGGCTCTTAATGGCCACTCTTGCTGTGGGTCGTGCTTGGAGACGGGTCAGGGGGACAGAGAACAGCTCCGTTCGGTCAGGTTACTTACATAAGAAGAGCCTGCTCAGTGGACCATCTTGACATAATACTGTTGAATAATTATTGCCCCTGCCAAACCATAGCACAAATAGAGACATTGCCTGTTTTCTCCCCACTCCAGGAGGTTATTTAAAACTAGATTAAGGAAAGAAGAATTTCTTCTGTGCTTGATCTGTATCTCTCTCTGGGGGGACAAACATGAATCATGCTTAACTCTTTATCTCCTAGGTGTTGGCCTGTCCACGAGTGGTTTCACAATGTGCTTTAACAGTGATCTAGCATCTTGGAAATGAAAGACTCTGGAAAGATAAAAAGGAATGGCTTGCCTTGTGCTGCCGCAGAACTTTATCGGGTCTGGAGATCCAGACACGTTTTAGTTATTTAATCCCAGTATCAACTCTTTTCCTTCTATCTCTTTTCATTTATCACCCTACCTATCCCAAGAATCCTCAGCTAATAATAATAAAGAATATTATGAGCAGTTATTACGCCCTCAGTTTGTTATCAAGTTTTATTCTGACTCCAGCCTTCACAGGTAGGTACTATTTTCTCTACTTATAGAGGAAGCGATTGAGGTTTAGAAAGTGTTGGTGACTTGTCCAAGGTCCTTGAAGCTACCATAGTGTTGTCAGACTCCAAGCTTGTCCCTTCATGTGTAGCAGATATACAAAGAATCAAATAAGCAAACACTTACAGGTCACTTGAAAACATAATGCAATGTAGTATTACATTTATTAATATGTAAATGTTAACAAACACACACAAACATATATATATAGCTCAAATTTTAATAAATGGGTATATAGCTTAAAATACTAGCCTTATGATAGAAAGATATTACAAAAAACTAAAAACTCAAATATTAGCAATACTACAAAAATTAGCAAAAGTCAGAGAGGAGATAAAAGATACTCTCCAAGTCACAAGGCCATTATGAAATGCCAGTGAATGATGTATCTAATTTAAGTACCATAAATTAAGGCAAATAATTTACGATCTCAGAGCAGAGATAATAGGAGCAATGGTTATTCCATTGTCTTTGGTTGAAGGGTTTACATTACTCTGGTTATATTTTCATATTAATATTTAAATATATTTTATCTTCTCTGAATTGATCTGGGTGTATAGGTCTTCTCGCAACACTAAAAGCTAAAGTGCTGAATGAATACTTTGCGAACAGACCTTCCAATGATGTTGCAGGCAACTTGTTCTTCTTGAGGCTGACCTGCCAGTTTGTTTCTAGAAGTCTGAAGGTTTAGCATCGATTCTGAATAGACAGCTAGCACTTGGGATTATGACAAAGTAGTAATAAACAATATAAAAATGATTTATAGAGATTGTGTCACAAGACAAAATTCTAAGGATTTCATGTTTCAATCCAAGAATGCTTGTGGTATTTAATAATCCTGGCAGAGCTAACTGGGCATTTACCAAACCCTGGTTTCTTTTCATCTGACTCCATATCAAGTCTATCTCCAGTCACCTGTGGCTTTGTGACTGATATTGGGTCAATTAACATAGACAGACATGGCATTTCCTAGTTTCAGTTCAAGTCCATAGACGTTTTCCAGGCATACTTCCCCCACATTTTAAACTTCTATCTGACTGGAATATCTTCATCTTCTTCTCCAACTTACACAAACACACACAAAACGGTGTCTTTGGAATCTACATTTTAAAGAAGATGGAGCCACAAGATAAAAGGAGCCCACGTGAAGAAGAGCCATGAAGCTGGGGCATACATCAGACTCTAAGGGGAGTGAGAAAGGTTGTATGATTTGGTTAACCCACTGACACTTGGTGATTTTCCCTGCATTACACCACTCCTACCTTAGGCTATGCGTTATTATTGTTATTATTTCTCTAATTTTATAGTGGAGAAACTGATGCTCAGAGAGATTAAACAACTTGCTTAGTATCTCTTGGGGGAACCAGGATAGAAACTCAGGCAATCTGAATCCACATCCCAAATACCCTCTATACTAAGCTGCGACCTAGATCATTACTTTCATCTTAGATTTGACATTGGTTATATTTGTAAATAAGTTAGTAATGATACTGTACAAAATATTCACAACTGTATTCTTTAGAATAAGCAAGCTCCTTAAGCAGAATAAAATTTTCAGCAGCAGTTACGAGTAACCAAAAGGATGTTAATGTTCATTTGTCCCTCTTTGTTCACAGTGCTTACTGTTTTGTCTTCATTTTCAAGTTTGGAAACATGTCCTAATTGTCAGTCTTACTAAAGGCTGTAGCTTGAGATAAAGAAAAATAAATGCAATGTTCACATGAAGAGTCGGCTCTCCTCTTGACAAAGCTGTACACATTTTGTGAGTTAAAATAGGAAAAACAAATACACCAACCAATTTACCAAACAATTTTCAAGGTGGCATTTTATCCTTATTTTGATGCTCAGTAGTGTTACAGAGGGGGCATCACTAAAAAATTAAACATGTTGAAGTAGATTTCCCACCTGCTATAATAAAATGAATGTAAATGGGATTGTAAGCCAAGGTGTGATTCCAGAGAGGACTTGGGTAAAGATATTAAACCAGACATATAATTTAAACTCCTTGGTCTTGGCTGGGAAAAATTATTATATGCCAAACTCCCCACAAACATAAGGGTACTCCCTCTTGCCTCTCTCTCAGCCAGCCTACTTCTCTGCAGTTTATTTGATTTGGTTTTCTGCAATTGTATTTCCCCCGCCATATTACACAAGTCCCTTGATGATTGGGGAACTGCTTTTATGGATATTTTTATCCCTTATATTGTCTAGTGGTATTTTCTCAGAATAAGCTGTTCAATAAACATCTCCTAAATCAATGAATATCTTAATGGTCTCTAATGTGAAGTGGGATTTAATTCAGCACTTGGGTCCTTTACCACATATAGCACAGAGAGTTATAATATTTTAGGAATCCACTTTGGTAAGCTAAATATTAGTCATTGCTTCCCAAATAGTCAATGCTATGCCTAGAGGTCCATCTTAAGTCCATCAACCATGCTGATTGTTCGTGACATGCAAAAGAAAACATAATATTTAACCATTAGGGTTTCAAATTAGTACAGAATAAAAGGAAAGATAGGAAAGGTTGGCACGCCATCTCTAAAAGTAAAAATGAATGTAAAAAGGTGGAAATGCAAAAAAAAAAAAAAATGAGTGCAGGCAAAAATTAATTAAATCTGAGTCACAGCTGACAACTAGTTAACTGTGCTGGGCCAGTTGGTTTCCTGGTTTGACGATGCTCATTAGTTATGCATTTCACCCCTCAGAAGAAGAGGAATAATAGGCACCAGTGACTTCTCTACAAAATGTCACAATTTCTTGTGAGTCCAGGATCATGTCAAAATAAAAAGTTAAAAAGTATTGTAAAAACTACCATAGTGATAGGGAAATATTTGAGAACCATGTGTACTTTTTTAATTTTTAATGTTCATCTTGTGATTAACAAAAAATCTTTGGGGAAATTTTGGCATTGGAGACCAATGCAAAAGTCTCTTGTATTTCTGGCTAATTCAATTCAGTCTGGATATTCTTTTAAATACTTCAAAGTGCCAAAAATTATTTTTAAAAAACCTAAGTAATAAGAACATTTTGTTTTTGACTATGTAGACACAATTCATCTATTCATGTTTTATGTAAATTATGTTCATTTTATAGCCTTCAAACTCATTTAATATTGAATTGTTTGAGATTGTTTGTATCATATTGTTGTCAGAGTTTACTGCTTTATGTGTTAAATATTCCCTCACTGATTAAGGCACTGGAGATTTCCACCACCTCAATGATGATGATATAATTTTATGATTATAATACAATTGAATGAATCTATATTATACCAAGAGGCTAAATTAATCAAGTAAAATTTATCACACAAACACACAGACATTCACTTATTCACATACACACAGACACAAATATTTTGTAAGTTTAGGTGCATCTGTTTAGGAGAAACAACATTTAGTTCTAGAATTCTCAAATAAGCCATTCTTATTGCTTATCATTCCATTGCCTAGGACTTATCCCGGCCATACTTGCTTACAAACTTTAGTGACATTCTGAGAACTACATTAGATAGAAGGTTCTTCCACAACTAGATTTTAAAGACAGAAAGGACTGCAAAAAAAATAAAATTTAAGTGGCTCATTTTATGGAATAAGAAACTGAGAGTCAGTCATGCCAAGTGGGCTAGCTGCAGAGTCTGGATTAGAACACAGTCTTCTGATTTCCCCTTAGGAGAGACAATTGTAGAAATTTTGAAATTCCAGAGATTAAAAGTTCCCGTTGGAGTAGTTTCTTGACATTAGTTCTAGGTATAAGAGGGGCCTGGTGTTAACACCTAAGATATTTGTTAACATTTATGCACACTGTACCTTACTTTTTTCCTCACTTAGATGAATTAGACTATAAAAAAATAAATAGGAGTTAGTTAGTCTAGAAAAGTTGTGAGAGGAAGAAAGAGACTTAAGAATTATGTCAACGTGCCTCTCCCCCGCCAGCCCTGTGCTGTTCTGCTTTGATGTAAAGGATCGTGCTGTCAAAAAGATTCTCCATTTAATTGTCAGGTCAGAAAACTGTAATGGGCATGTGCTGGCATTCTGTAATTGGTGAAATATTTACTGTTTTGATGTGTCAAAACTAGGCTGATTGCAGTGACTCACACCTACGATCACAGCACTTTGGGAGATTGAGGCAGGAAGATCCCTTGGGGCCAGAAGGTCCAGACCAGTCTGGGCAACAGAGCAAGACTCCTGCCACTACCAAAAAAAAATAATAATAATAATTATAAACTATTTCCTTTGTATTCCAGAAAGCACCCTTGACCCTTGCTAAGATTTCTGGTGCATTTTAATGTTATCTACAGCATATTTTCAAATCATGTCTTACTTCATTTGTTTTGATTATTGATAGCACTCAAATAAATTGTTCATGTAGTTTAATATGATAATTTGGGGGCCTGACTTTGTCTCAGGCTAATCTAATCTTCCCCCCTTATTTCAAGGAATTGTATTTTACTTGTGTGCTTTGCACTTGCTAGCATTAGTTGGAAAGAATGTTATTTTTAATGAACTAAAGAAAAAAGAAAGGCCCTCAGTGGCTACTATCTCTCCTAGACATAAAATCCAAGACCGGGATTTTACAGAGATGGTTTCTAAATAAAAACCAAGGAGTCTAACTATGGAGTACATATTGGCATGATATCTGGCCCTTTTGAAGATGACTTAACATCGCAATCTTCAAAGTAATATGTGGAGACATAAGGTGAATTTGTCACCTTAGATCTATTGCCCTAGATCTATAGCAATCTAGAATTTATCAGATAACTGAAGCTTTAATCAGGGGTGAGGAGCTAGAAACAATAACTCAGGAAACAGAGACAGGGGAAGCCCAACTCTGTTGGTAAGCATCTAATTAAATACAAAAAGAATATGGTTTCCTGGTAGAGAATCAAACAATTCACTGGAGGGGAATATGTGTTCAATGCTGATGCCTGGATGTCTCCAAGAGTGACATATCTCTGGCCACACAATTTTAAAAAGCATACAAAACTTATTTAAATGAAGATTAAAAAGTCATTCAATGTGTATGCACATAAGTTCTTCAGTCATTAGGGAATATCACACATATGTAAGGAATATTCATGTGTGTCCCACAGACCACATACAAAAGATTATGATCATTCTTGCTTTAGTCAATAGTCTTTTTAAAAAACTACATGTCTACTTACACATATAGAGTAGCTTTTAAAATATCTGATAAAAATGGTCCTTTCTATTTTCTCAGACGTTTTTCCTCACTAGAGCTATTCGCTTATTCCTGAAAACCCAGGGTCCCATAAGTGTTCTTTCTTACACTCAAGCCTGAAGAAGTTGTTTTGGCATAAATTGATACGAAGGTCTGTTGGACACCATTCTCTCAGCTTTTGTCTCTGCCTGAGAAAATCTTTATTTCCTTGTCATTCTATCCTTTATAAAGAAGTTTTTGATAGCTACACATATAAATCTGTTTTTTTTTAATTTGAGTACTTTAAATTGTTACTGAATTGTCTTCCGACCTCCATTTTTCCTGCAGTGATCAGGAATCATTCATATTGTTGTTTTTCTTTACGTACTTCAGTGTTGTTTTCTTTTTTAACCAGAGCTAATTTTAGTACTGTTTCTTTAATCTTTGGTTTTCAGCAATTTGATTATGATTTTATTTTCCCAGTTTTCCCATCTGTTGTTTATTGAGCTTCATGATAAACGGGTTCACATTTTGGAATGCTCACGGCCATTGTCTCTTCCAACATTTCTTCTGTCTGTCTCTCCTGTCATTTCCTGCCGAGGACTCTGATAGACTGTCTGACATTGTTTCATCCAAATGGGATGGTCTGTTCTTTCTTCTCCTCCCGCCCCTCTTTTTCTCTTTTGGTTTCAGTTTGGGTATTTTCTTTTGACCTTTCTTCATGATTCTCTATCCCTTCCTTTACTTTGCCTTGTACAGTCAGCTCTTAAGCTTATTGACTGAAGTTTTTATTTCTCAAAATTTCTTTGAGTCTTTTTTTATCATTCCCATCTTTCTGCTGAAATTGTCACTTTAGACATGTTGTTCACCTTTTTCACTTTAGCTTTTCATCACAGTCTATTTAAAGTCTGTGTTTGGCCTTCCCTTAAACTGCTGCCATTGACTACTTCCTTTCTTAACTGCTGGTGCCCTTTTGTTGTTTTATTTTGTATGGTTTTAGATTCTTAATGGCTTGCTGAACTTTTTTTTCTTATTTTTTTTTTCTTATTTTTTTTGCAGGGGCTGGGTTTGAACCCACCGCCTCTGGCTCTGGTATATGGGGCTGGCGCCCTACTCCTTTGAGCCACAGGTACTGTCCTATTTGCTGAATATTTTAATAAAAATATAGGGGAGACATGAGTCTCAATATCTATCTCTGGAAAGAAAAATGCCCCTTCTTTGGTCGATTTGCTACTTGGTGGTTGATGTCTAGAATTTGTTAAAATGCCAGTTTAATGTAGGTCAGCACTGTGTTTGAATGTTTTGAAGGTAGACTTGGCCTGGGATTTAAGCTCATTAAAGTTATGGAGAGCTGCCTGTGAACCACTTTCATCATCTGTGAACCACTTTCTTTCCAAATGTGGGGGATCTCTTTTTGCTACTACCATTTTGAATAGTTGACAAGTATTCTTTGTGTTCTAGTTCTATCTAAGGTGTTGATGTGGTCTCCTTTGGCTCTTCTGAGTCACCTTTATTCTTTTCTTTAAGACAAAGGTTCTTGCTGTGTCATCCAGTCTGGTCTCCAACTCCTGAAAGAAAAAGTAATCCTCCTGCGTCAGCTGGGGCCCTGGCCTTGTTCATTCCCACCTTTTAACCTCAGCTGTGGCCGCCCTACAATCTGTGAGTCTGGCATTGCCAGGAAAGGCATATTTCTCTGTAACATTCTTAATTGAAAGCAAAAATACTTCAAAAGCTTTCTTTCATCTCTCTCTACTCCTGTTTTTGGTATATCAATCTCATCAAGATCTGAGAATAGGATGCTTTTGGGTTCAAATATGCCAAGTCAGCCCATGTATGTCCATTAAAAGTTTAAAAAGTGTTACACTCCTTCCTACTCCTGTCCATAATAAATTAGGAATCCCCACTCCATTTTAGTTAACAATAAGAGCAACCTAGGATTTGTTTCCACTCTCATAAAGGCTCTGACACTTTCTGGACTTTGGGTCTTTTAAGTTTGTCTGGGTCTCATTCTTTGATGGGTTTTACAATAGTGCTTACGTGACCTCACCAGCTTGCTTTAATAATAAGGATGAGAGCAATGGTCTTCTGAGATATTGACATCTGAACCAGAAGGACCTATTATGATTTTTAAGTTTTTCGAGCAACCTTTATCTCTTACTATGCAATGCTATGAAATAGGCACTCAATAAATGTTTGCTGAATAAATATGGATAAGAAAGCAAATTTATTCTCTTTTATAGCAGAGGGAAGAGCTAGTAGCGAGGGATGAAATTATAGAAAAGAAAATCTGGATCAATATAAAAAAGCACTGTGTAAGAAACACAGCAATCTAAAAGTTGAGCAGACTTACTGGAAAAGTAGTAAATTCCAAGTTGTTTCAACAACTTAAGTAAAGATTTTAGTGAATAAATAGAGGTATCTGAACTGCTTGAATGCTTTTTGTTAAATAATTAGTTAGATCTTTATAACTCAGTGATTCTATATTATTGCAGGAAAAGCAAGTGTTAGCTTTGTAAACCATATGAAAGGGGTCCAATATTTGCACTTACTACTCACATGTGAAAAGAAAAATGTAGCTGCTAAGTCTACTCAATATTTTTTCTTTATCAGCCTCTACACCATAGTGTAGCTGGGACAAAAACAACAGTAGACTTTTTGAACTTGCCCAATTAATAGGATCTGAATTTCTAAGAGATTGAATAACCTCACAAGTGACTTTATTTCTTTTGCATAAATGTTCTATGTGTCTGCATCTCCACCTGCCTGATCTTCTGCATGACGTCTGGGTAAGTGGGTAGGGATAGTCTTGGGGTATCTTTCTTTACTGCCTTATCTGATGAAGTGTCTGGATCTCACATACAGGGGTATAATTCATCCTATTTAACCTTTGAGCATTTCGTAGTAGACACAGATTAACCCTGTTTTACTATTAGCTTTGAGTCATGAAATTCCTTCAACTGTGGCCTCCTTGCCTAATCCCACAGTTTTCTTCTGCTCTAACGGCCTACTCAAACTTTCTCTGGGTCCTATATAGACCTGAGAAAGCCAGACAACCCAGGCACTCATCCTCAAGCTAATCTACTTTTGTCTTTCCTTTCCTTCTTTCCTTCCTTCCTTCCTCCCTCCCTCCCTCTCACTTTCTCTCCCTTCCTTTTTTCCTTTCCTTTTCTGGCTTGACTGACAGCTTTGGCAACTTATATAATTACTGATTCCCTCCCCCAGATTGGGATTTTTCTCCAATACAGGAAAAGTCAGGACTGAATTTCTGACCTTTCAGCCTTCAAAGTCCACATCTGCTTTTCTCCTATTTCACCTTAGGAGAAGAAACATCCTTGGGTAATTATCATATGTTGATGCAATGGTAGCCTCTAAGTACATGACCAGGCAAACTATACCTACATCTTGGAATAGAAACGTTCCTAGATGAATCCAAAATGAATAAATCAAGCAGTTTATTTAATTTAGAACACAAAGTGAAAATTACAGGGAAAGAATTAAAGTACTTAGCTCACATTACTTGAATTCAGTGTTCCTTTTTTCTACCTCTTTCTCTGTTGTGTAAACTTTTCACAGTGATAGTGTAAGAAAGGGGACCAGATTTGAGGTTTCACGAAGGAGTCCCACACATGGAAGATGCTTGGAGCCAACACAAATACTCCAATACTCGCTCTAACAGAGAGAGCCAGGGACAGATACCTTTGGTCATATCTCAGAGCTATGGTTTGCCCATGACCTGCTAAACAACCACAGCTTTTAGGTGTCTCAAGGAAAGGACATTGAGGCTGAGAATCTCTCTGACTTGATAATTTGTGAATATTCAGTGCCTTGTGAGCCCATATACTTAGTGCACCATAAATATTTACTTTTCACTTTGTACTTCCATCCCTTTCTATCTTCATTAGCAAATATATACATAGTACATAGTATTCCACTTACGTTATGTTCTTATGACACAGCAAGGGTATATGATTTAAGGAAAAATTAAAATATCTACTTAGTATTTTTAAAGCATTATCCCCATTATAAAGTAATGATTAATTTTAACATTTCAAGTATCACTATCTGTTTCCAGAAACAAATGGATTCTTAATTTATTCAATTAATATTTATTATAAGCCTGCCCTATGTCAGACTCTATGCTGGATATGTAAAGTGCAAATGTGAACCAGACTACTTCTTAACTCTTATGACTTCCAAACAGTGCTGATACATGGATGTTCTACAGGTATAGATGAGCCACTGTCTTTAATTAAAACCCTAAACTTTATCTTCTTTTAAAGGGATATCAGATATGGTTTTGGACATCAAGGGGCACAAAAAAGATTTTTTTTTATTATCTCCACCATGAAGAATATAATCAGGCATTACATTTATGATGCTTTTGAAAAGCCCTCATTTAAATCCTGAATTGATTCTCAGGTTGTGCAACATTAGAAAAGTATGGATCTGGAATACTGGTGCAGAGGGAAAATTCTCAGAATTTCTAAGCAAACAAAATATTATCACAGTACCCATGATACACAGTCACACTTGTTAACAAACAAGCTCTTCCTTTTTTGCTGTATGTGCAAATTTGGGGGAGAAAATGGTTTCTAGTAAGTTAATCAAGCTGTCTACAAAAGAGGGGAAAGAATGAAGGGAGGGAGGGAGGGAGGATGGAAAGAAGACAAAACACATATCTGAGATAATGTATATTATAGCTGGCTGGAATCCATGAATTACTGAGAACGGCCATATCTTAAGATAGGAATATCTGATGAACTTACCAAGGTACGATGGTCTGATTACCTGGATAAATTCTGTATCGCTCTTTCCAAGCTACAACGTTGACTCCCTTGCTTCTGATTTTGCCTGCTATCCTTCTTTTTACACTAGCAAATTTCATAGCAAGCCACAATTTTCCATTTATAGATTATTTCCATGAAGTTCCATGGTTATATATTTTCTCATGTTATATATTGCGGTGTCTTAGTATTTTCAAATAAATGATTTCAAATAGCAGTACTCTTACAGTTATGTACTTAACTTCTACAGCCATCATTAATATATCATTACTGGATGCTGGCTTTTATCTACTCTCCAGTCTTTAGATCTTTTTTAATTTGTCTTCTCTCGTAAGCTATTCTATTCCTTCTGGGTTCCCTGGAATGCCAGCTGCTTACAGAAGCCTGTAGTGTTTTATTAGAGCATAAGCAAGGTTTTATTGCTTGTTGGTGTGGACTCTGTCTGCTGCTCCATTTATAAAGCCCTTACGTTAGTCCATTCTGTGTCTTGACTTGTCTTTTATGACCTTTAAACATTGCCAGTACTTACACAGATGTTCTACAGTTTTTTGATCCACTAAATTTAACTGATACTTTAAACTTTGCTAAGTATTACAGTCTGCTCTTACTTGGGCTAAAGTGATCAGTATTAATAATAAGCAGCTGTTGAGTTTGCGTGCTGGCAGTCCCTGTCAATGGGCAAAATAGACAACCAGCCATGGATAGTTTAGACACACTCAGAGGCATCTTTTTATCTCACCTCTAGGATGAAAGCTTTACAATTTCCCAATAATTTTTGTATTATTTGGCTCATAATTCAACAGAATTTGAAACACAAAGTAATTTAGAAGCCACTAAAAATTCAGTGGTTGGCCAATAATATATGTTTTTCTTAAAGATGTTATGCCTTCACTGAGATAGTATATGGAAGGATTGCAGCATTTTGTATTTTTCCTCACTTTTGATAATTTCTGCATAAGAATATACAGTCCTACAGTAATCCTGAAGCAAGACTCTAAAGCACTGGGACTCTGGGTCTCCACACATGCAAATCCTAGTTTAAGCCAGAGGACTGGAATTACTTATACATGCCAATAAAATCTCCACATGTAGGCAGAGAAAGCTCCTGGATGTTATAAAATTTAAATCCTTTCTTAAGAAAACAACTGACATGAAGCACGTTTATGTCTATGGCTCATGCTGTCAGGATTTAAGGGCTCTAATAACCAAATTCTGATGCGTTCTTATGATTTATTCAACAAGGACTAAATGTTTTTTTATGTAATCATTACCTTGATGGCTAATATGTAGGATAAGTATCTCAGTTAATTATATAATCTTACATAGAGATCTCATTTAACTCTCAGCTTTGAATAACCAAAAAGAAATTTTTTTAAATCACAATTCTGAGTTAAAGAGATCACTGTCGTAAAAGGTATTTTTTATATTTTAGGCTCAACAATTCCTGTTTAAAATTTGCCAACAAAATTTAAAGTGTAATCTCTTTTCAGGTATATATGTGTCATTTTAGTAATAAAGAATAATTATACAGATTAAGTGATAATTATGGATTCCATTTTGTCCAGGGAATTATGTGAATGGTTGAAGTCTTAGAATATTAGTATCAGCCCTCTTTACTTTTCTGAGACTATCTACACCTCTATGATCATTTTTTTTTTCTTGTTTGCTTTGTTTTCAAATTATTATGAGGGTACAGATGTTTAGGTTACATCCTTTTTGTTTCTAAGGTAAAGTTCAAGTTGAATTTGAACCCTACACCCAGGGGAAGTGCTGATTACTCTCACACTGTGCACATTAGCACAACTCCATTCGGGTAAACATAAGATGTAAAGTCTTCATCTTTTTTTATGGATAAATAGCTATATAATCTTATTTTTCTGAGACAGACAGCATGTTAGGAGAGTATTCCTGGGAAAATATATATGCTAAATAATCTAAACAATAATAAGTTAAATAATCTTATTTTTCTCTTATCTTTTTATGATTGTTTAAGGCAGTTAACGTCCCTCCTGCTTTTTTTCCGTAGCTGATTTTTAGCGTATGTATGCAAATAATTACAGATACCCTTTCTTTCAATTGATCTATATGACTGAAATGAGATGGTCACACATTATTATATAGTTAGTATGAGATACAGCACTGGGCCAAGAACCAATAGAATATTGAACTGGGAGTGTCAGAATCTCACGAAAGAGATAAAGTGCTTGTGAAACATCTATGGTTAGAATTTCTGTGTGTTCTCTTCTTTGACCTCCCCTTTTTCCCAGGGCCACTCTCCTCACATGCTGTCTGTTTTTTATTCATTTATTTAACCAACATCTGATATACTCCACTATGTTAGGCACGCAGTAGGCGTCTAAAACATGGATTAGCAAGGCTCATGGAAATATTTGGAAATTAATAGATGATTGAAAAATAATTTCCGTAACCGAATAAGACATTGAATTGTTTAGTTTGTTTTCAATCAGTGAGAGAGAAGCTGTCTGGAGTTACACTGAGTGATTTCTGTTCTCTGCTTTATGAAGGGATGGAAGAATAAGTCAGTTGTGGAATTTTCTCTGGCTTCTATGTCGCTTTAATTCATCAGTAACCTGTACTGATTGCTTAGGAGTAGTTATAAAATATTTTTATTATCTTATAGGTAATATATACAAAAGAATATGTGAGGTATATATATTTGAGCTTTAAAGCAGTAGAATACTGTTAATACCTATAAATCTGTTCCATTCTCTATATATTCTATTGTAATTAAAACTTTGCTCATACATAGAGCTGCTTTCAATATTACATTTTGTTTTATATTCTATAGTTCATGCAATCAATTCCTTATTAACAGACATACAGGTAGTCTCTGACTTTTTCTATTTCATACTACATAACAATGTGCAAATATTTTACAATTCTTATGATTTTCAGAACTAAACAGTTGAATTTTATGGTATGTAAATTATATCTTAATAAAGTTGTTAAGAAAGAATACATGAGGAACAAAGTTAAATTGAGTTTATTAATACTGTTGTTTGATTTTTTTGCATGTGTTTGCTGAGTTTTCATATGCAAGTTCTATGAATAACTGAGATAATATATTTGAAATCTCTAACTATGGCTCAGTGCCAGTAGCACAGTGGTTGTGATGCCGGCTGCATGCACCAAAAGTGGCAGATTTGACCCCAGCCTGGTCCAGCTAAACAACAATGACAACTGCGTCAAAAAAATAGCTGGGCATTGTGGCGGGTATCTCCCTACTTGGGAAGCTGTGGCAAGAGAAGCACTTGAGCCCAGGAGTTTGAGGTTGCTATGGGCTGTGATGCCAGAGCAACATAGTGAGACTCTGTCTCAAAGAAAAAAATAAAAAATAAAATCTTACAATTTTGCTTTAAATATTTTAAGCCATTTTCAGGTATATATATTTTCTGGTGTGTGGAATATTTTGTCATTATATGGTGAATCTCTCTACTCTAAAAACAATTTTGTCTTAAAGTTTCTCTTTTCTGATATGAATAGAGTTCTCAGGACTTTCTTTTGTCTAGAATTTTGTATATTTTTCCCCACTATTTTACAATCATATTTTTTTAATGTATATCTTGTAAATAACATAGAGCAGGCTTTTAAACATCTATTCTCTTTTGAAATAAATAATTATTATATATATTCTAATTCAAAAATTGTGACTCATTTTAATCAACTGTCTTTGTGCTTTTTACCTGTTCTTCTTCTACTGGTGGGGAGTTCCACGCCTGAAAATGGTTGTAAAACACTTTAAGTGGTCAGAGTAAAACAGGGTGCCATGGCGCACTGAGGAGGGGCAACTGGCCCCAACTGTCCAAGGACATTTTTCTGGTGGTGCCTAACTTAAGACCTAAAATCTGAGTGGTTTGGAGTAATGCACTGAAATGTATGTTGACTCTTATGAGCATCTCTAGTAGCTCTTCTGAAATTCGTATGTCTGTACAGACCAGTACAACATCAGTGAACAGGATCACGTAGTCAAAACAAATGTGGGCATGTGTACACAAGTGGCTAAAGTTAATCTGAAGGGCTACAGTGGGGGAAGTAATATAGTTAACACACATCAGTTCCACTCTTCTCTCCTTCAATGTACACACTTAGAGCATGGATGCCCCTACGGGGTTATATGAACCTGGAAAATGCACTGTTTGAGGTTACTGAAAGAGCAAAATTGGCAGCTTTCTTAAAGGTAAATTGGTGATACACAAAGTATTTATATAATTGATTTCATATATCCCATTTTGGAATTAATCTTTAACAGGTACTCATATATAAAAACAGTCATTTCTGCTCAATAATATTAACTCTAGTAACACTGTTGGAAAAAAAAAATAACAATTGGAGGATAAAAGTAGATAATGAAGACACACAGCATTAAAAATGTTATGCCCCCCAAATTAATAATGAAATAATTAATGGAATAATAATGAAAAAATTGGGCAGCGCCTGTGGTTCAGTGAGTAGGGTGCCGGCCCCATACACCGAGGGTGGTAGGTTCAAACCAGGCCCCGGCCAAACTGCATCAAAAAATAGCTGGGCATTGTGGTGGGTGCCTGTAGTCCCAGCTACTTGGGAGGCTGAGGCAAGAGAATCACCCGAGCCTAAGAGCTGGAGGTTGCTATGAGCTGTGACTCCACGACACCCTACACAGGGCAACAAAGTGAGACTCTGTCTCTACAAAAAAAAAGATAAATAAATAAATAATAATAATGATGATGAAAATGTATCTTACATATTGTTTGGCTACAACCAAAATAACACAAAGCTTTTTTACAATGAGCATGTTTTATTATTTTAATACTAACAAGGAACATTTTCTTTTTATTCTATTTTATTTCATTCCAAACCACACATACAACATTTGCACCAGCTCATTCTGTATATTTGGGGGCTGAACCACCTCTCGAGTATTCTGAACTATCAAAGTATAATACTTTAGTATTTCATTAAGCCCACAAACTTCACAAACTTGAGAAAGAAACAAACTATGTTGGTAGCTTCTCAAATTGGAGCAATCTGTAGAATTAGCAAAGAGAAATCTTTACATTGATTAAGGATGTATTCTCTGAATGATACAATGCTAAGCATTTTACCTCTTTTATTCCGCTTCATCTCTTATGAAGTCAACAACAGCTCCATGAGCAAGGTGAGATGAGTTCTCTATTTCTATTCAAGCTTAGGTTCAGAGATGTCCAGTGACTCTCCCAAGGTAAGGCTGCATGTCAGTGACAGGCTGGAAGTGGTAACCAGGATGTGTGACTCACAGCCTTTAGGACGTGTTGTCATGTTCCCTATCATAATGATGAAGAAACTGAAGTTCTTAGTCAGGAAGACACTGAGTGATCACAACTACCACATAATCTCATAAAGCTGCTGCTGATTTTCAAATCTGTGTGTTCTGATGATAAAGCTCGTCTTTTCCCACTGCTTTATGTCTATTTGCTTGAAACACAAAATCCCCATAGTTATCAGCAATGAGGCATATATACGGACTTCCAAAGATAAGGAAAAGCACAAGGGAAAGCCTAAGAGAAGCACAGTTCTCGATGATTTCCCTGTATCTTCCTAATTTCATGCTTCAAGAAATAAATATGCTCTGTGGCTGGTAGGATTGTGTCTCAAAGGCCGGACCTCAATGATTTGGGCTTAGAGTAAGACCTTAGCTTGCTTCTTTCTTAGACCCTTCTCTGCTCTGTCATTCCCAATCTACACAGGCTCCAGCTCCTCCCCACCCTCAAATTCTTAGGTCAGATGTCAGAAACTTACGAAATATATATCTGGTCTGATCTGACAACCAACAAGTCAAGTAGATTTTTAAATTAATTTGAAACTAACAAAAAGCTCGGACCGCATCTTATGTTGCTAATTAGAAATAAAACGACAGCAGCAACAGCAAAATAACAAAAACGTTACCTGTCAATGCCTCAATTATCTGCTTACTCAGTTCACTTGAAAAACAAAGCTTCACATAGAAAGGTGACAACAACATACAATAGCTGATAAATAAAAATAATGAGTTTTCCCTGCTTTTGTTAAAATGGGGGCATCCACAACTATATCATCACTGAGCTGAAAACCAGTCATCCCTCAGCCTGCATTAGTATCATGATATTACGACTGTGATTCACTCAATGGCCTGCTGCAGACAACCAGTCCTATAAATAAGCCCCCTCGTTCAGAACACCACAGGATGTGCTCAGCCGACTGGCAAAGGCAGCATAAATATTAATCATCATCATCATAATTATAATTTATATTGGCATAAAGTCCTCCTAAGAAGCATTTACATGGCTCTGAATATTTTTCTAAAATTTGTCCTAATTCATATATAGATGTGTCTGGTATCTATCTCTGTCACAATATGAAAAAATAAATTAAAAGTATAAAACACAATCTGTGCTGAGGGGGAAGATGATGTCTAGCTTTCTAGAAAAGAAACTGATCTTATAGTGCTTTAAAAAACAACTTGGCAGTATTTTAAAGTTGCCTACATACTATGCTAGTAATAAATTGTTCTCATTTTCTCATTCAAGCATACATGGTTGTAATTCTCTTAGATACTACTCTGTTAGTCTGTGGTTTCAACCTCGATTGCATTTATTTATAAATAATGTACAAAACAAACTTCTCCCTTCTTGCAATTTGCTTTATTTCACTCATCCCAAATTTAAAAAATAAACTTTAAAATACTTTCTGAAAAATCTGTATACAGAGTTCTAAAGGGAGATTATCCTATATTAATGCCATGTGAATATTTCCTTATCTAGTCTCTGCTCTGGGAATCTCCTCATCTACATCCTTAATTTCCCCTTCGCTGCTGGATCCCTCTTATCATACATCATGCTCTGGCATTTCTCATCATAAGCCAACTAACCAACCTTGACTCCATCGTACCCCTCCTAAGACTCAATTCCTTATGCACAGCAAATTTCTGGATTCGTTTCCTCACCTTCCATCCTTTCTTCCATACATCCCATTTCCTCTTCTTTCTTTAGCAGAGCAGTATTCTTTTCAGGGTTGTCAATGACACCTCAGGTTAGCCATTAAAGTTTACATTTCATTATAATCATTGGACACGGCCTTCTGGAGGCCTTTGCCATAGGAGCTGACCCTTCCTTCATGGTGCTACTCTGCCTTCTTTCCCTTTCATAAAACCACTCTTCTTTGGTCTTTCTTACACGTCTCTATCAGTTCATTCTCCATGTCCTAAGCTAATGTCTTCACTCAAAATAGTTCCTGATTATTGTGTTGGCCCAAGGGCTCTAGTATGGATTTCCTCTTGCCTTCTATATTTACATGAGGTCTTAAAGGATCCCTCCTTGACTTATAGCTTTAAAACTCAAAAATCAAAAGAGACTTCTGACTCCTAAGTTTACATTTGCACTCTGACCTAGTCTCTGAGTTTCAGACTCACTCAATTACTTCATATATGACCACTCTACTTGGATGGCCTATAAACATTGCAAACTCACCTGTCATTTACCAAGATGATCTCTTGTATCTACAATCTCCCTAAATCTTTTTTGCCTCATTTCAGCAAACATAAACACCATTTACTGAGTTTTCGCATGCCAAAATCCTTCCCATGAATCCCTTTAGAATCTATCTCCAATATAAATCTTAGGGTTCTCCACTTTTCATGTTCCATTGTTACCGCTGTCCTCCAAGCAATCTCCCTCACATCTAGATTTCCTCAATCCTACTATTGGTCACTCACATTCAATCATAAACTTCCCTTAACCAATTGTTAATATAGCAACGACAGTGAACTGTTTTTAAGAATGAAGCTTAGAACATACCATTTTCCACCTTAATGAGGACTTCCCATAACCTTAGAGTAAAACACAAAGTACCAACAAGCCACTTCCAAAGCTGCCTCTCTGCCACCTTTTCCCCTGCATCTGGTGTCCCTGCATTTACACACTCCCCTTTTCTCCAGTATCTATCTAGGGATGCAAACTTCCTTCCTCTAACTAGGCACACCAAGACCAAGACTTTTTGTCTGAGCAGTTTGCTGCCTAGGACATTCCTCCCATGGCACTTTGCCTCCTTATTTCATCTCACAAGTATCCTCTTTATGGATAATTTCAATGACTTAAAGAAATCTGTAAAATCATCCACTCATCTAATTATTCTCTAACAACATTCTGTTTATCTTCTTCATGTCACCTACCTACTCTGCTCTATAATTGTCTCTGTTAATCCTCTAATAGATGGTATATATTATTATCTTGTGATATTTTCCATAGCAGGGACCTTTTCTGTCTATTAACTATTTTCCCCCACCACCTAGAAAAGTGTCTGGCACTCAATAATAGTAGTACTAAATAGTAGGTACTCAATAAATATTCATGCAATGAAAAATAAGACTAACACCATTGCATTTCACTTAACCTTAATATTTCCACTCACAAGTATTAAAGAAAAATGTCTTACATACAGTAAAGGGCATGGAAATTACAGCAAGGTATTAAGTGGCTTAGAAAACAGAGGTCAGCAATCTACAGCCCATATGCAAAACCCTGCCTGTTGCTTCATAGTGTAAATAAAAGTTGTATTGGAACATAGGCATGCCTATGTATTAAGATACTATTTCTGGCTATTTCTGTGCTACAAAGTCAGAATTAAGTAGTTGCAATAGAAACTGTTTGTCCTGGCTTCCAAAGTCTAAAATATTTGTGGTCTGGTCCTTTATAGGAGAAAGTCATTGACCTGTGCTTCAGGAGTGTGAGATAATTGCTTCAATAGCAACTCTTCTTTAGTTGAGTTTTCAAGCCTAAAAGCAAGCAAAAATTGAAAGAACAGTCTAAAATATCCTACATAAGGTCAATGTCCTCTATCCTGACCATTCTGCGTTTACAGACCTAAATTCATAGCCAGAATACTGCGGTTCGTCTGAGACTTAACCATTAACATTTTAACCTTTACTCAGCAAGTTCTTAACATTTTTTAAATTTCAGTTTCATTATCTGTGAGATGAGAAAAATAATGTTTGCTTTGACTAATTGACCAAACTCTTGTGAGGAGAGAGTGAAGTGTTACATCCTGTGGCTGAGTTTTGTTTTGATCCTATCAACAGAACTTCCTGAGGGCTCCTTAAGCAATATCTCCCTTTTAACTTTCCCCCTCTATTCTCTTTCTTTTTCTTCCAGGAGTGACTGTTTAGAATAGAGGTCATAAGCATGAATTCTGGAATTAGACTGTATTTATATTCCAGCTTTAGCACAGAAGAGTTTTTGACCTTGATAAGTTACTTAACCTCTTTAAGTATCAGATCCTTATTAGTAAAATGAGAAAAAGTGGGGCTAAATGTTCGTATTGAGGTCACTGTAAGCCAGTGATGTGCTCAATCCCTTGAGATACATCAACTCATTTAATACTCTCAACAACACAATGAAGTCAGGGTTGTTATTATTATCCCATTTTGCAGGCGAGAAAATTGAGGCACTGAGGAGTTAAATAACTTGTTCAAGATCAATGATCCAGTAAATAGAAGAGCGGAGATTTGAACCCAGTCCTTGGATTTAGCCTCTTATTTTGGCATAAGATTCTTGTTGTTTTTGACAGCTCCTGTATTAGAAAGCATACCTTAAATGTTAGCTATTACTTTACCCATTTTTTATAGACTTCTATTATAAAAGGGAAAATACCTATCTTATTCTTTCATAATTACTTAATTCTAAATAAATAAAGTTTTAATAAAAAAATTTATTAGGTCCATTCACATGGTATCATCAAAATAGCAACAAAACTCATCTTTAATTTTGTATGTGTGACGTTTCACCCTCTGTTAAAAACAACACCCAAATCAACCAAATTCCTCTCTAGTCTCAGCTTGTGTAATCATAATAAAGTAAAATTTCTTTCTCATTTCTACCGTGGGTCTGTTGGTCCCTGAGATATCTAAAACACAATTAACCAGGGAGTTAAAAATATAGAATGAATAGGTAAAGTGAGGGATTTCAAAATTGTTTATGGGAATTTTAGGGATTTAAAAGTACTTAAATGTGCTTTGATAGGAGCTTTAAGGGGAAGGCTTCCTTTCTCAATGCTCTTTAGGAGATGGTGAGAAACCTACAGCTACTTTTAATGGCAAGGCCTGCCTGAGTATGCTGGGCATCCACCCAGGTTGCTGAGGCATTATGGCAGAAAAAGTCATGGAGTGAACGGGTCAATACCCAGGTCCTAACCATACTTAGGAAGTAAACTATATGTGTGTGTGGTTTTTTGTTGTTTTTTTTTTAAGTCCATCATATGTTCTTCTTCTTTTTTTTTTCTTCAGGGGGAACATTTTTCCCATTCTTTAGGGTCTGGTGAGTCTGTCACATTTATAATGCCTCACCCATGCCACAAAGCTGGGAATATAACACAAGATAACCATCTCACCTAGCCTCCCCTTCCTGTTCTTGACAAAAACTCAGCAAATATCTTCCCAGGGATTGCTTTTTGGAAGTTGGAAAAAAATGTACTTCATGACTATGTCTAGATTATCAATTTCTGCATAATCAGCCATCCAAAACTTAGTGGCTTTAGAAAGGAACCATTTCTTTGTACACATAATCAAGCACAAGAATTCTGTGGTTTAGGAATTCTGACAAGGCAGAACAGGATGACTTGTCTCTCTGTTCCACAAGCCTGGATCCTTTGTTTAGAAAACTTGAATTTCTGGGTCACAATAGGGGCCAGAATCACCTGGAGGTGTCTCCAGACACTTACATGTCTGGTATCAGGGCTGGGATGACTTGAAGGCTGAACACAGTTGTGATTGTTGACCAGGTGCCTACATAGGGGCTCACCATGTGTCTTGGGATCCTCATAAAATGATGGCTTAGTCTCAGAAAAAAGTGAACCTAGGGGGAGGGTCCAGAGAGGAAAGTATTATATAAGAGACCCAGATGAAAATCACATTGCCTTTTCTGACAGAGACCTGGAAGCCACACAACATCACTTCCTTTTTTTTTTTTTTTTTTTTTGAGACAGAGCCTCAAGCTGTCACCCTGGGTAGAGTGCTGTGGCATCACAGCTCACAGCAACCTCCAATTCCTGGGCTCAAGCGAGTTTCTTGCCTCCACCTCTCAAGTAGCTGGGACTACAGGCACCCGCCACAACGCCCGGCCATTTTTTGGTTGCAGCCGTCATTGTTGTTTGGTGGGCCCGGGCTGGATTCGAACCCACCAGCTCAGGTGTACGTGGCTGGCGCCTTAACCCGTTGAGCCACGGGCGCCAAGCCCATCACTTCCTTTATAGTCTCTTAATCACAAGTAAGTGATTAAGGCCAGCTGGTGGTGATGGTTGCGGTGGATTAGATGTTCCACCTTGATGGAAGGTTGGCAGGGTCGCATTGCAGAAGACCATGAAGAATGGAGACCACATGGAAGGACATGCCTGGGGCTGTCAGCAGTCACCTTTCCCACCGTATGGGAGTTTGTTGGTATAAAAAAAGGAAGGTGAGAATAAGCAAAATCAAGGAATGAAAAAGGGACCATAAAGAAATCACTCAGGGCCCTGGATAAATCTGCCCACCAAATGATTGTTAACACTACCGAATTCCCTAGTTACATAGACTATTTTGTTCTTGTGTGAAGTTTCTAACAATGTTCATCATGAAAGTCCCAAAATGAGAAATGTTTTTCTCTGTGAGGTCACACTGACCAGGTTGCTCCCTGGACTCGGGCAATCGTCTATCAGATTGTGTATTCTTGGATGTCTTGAGACTGTTGGTAAAAAATTACTAATCCCTTAGAATTAAAGATCTAGTAATAGGTTAACCATTACAATCATGTGATTGAGAATATTTCCAAATCAGCCACAGTTCTGCATTCTTGAACTCAGTGTTTTTTAGAGTGGGCAAATCCGCTCACCAATAACAGATTCATCGTTATGGAAAACCACGGCCAGGACTTCTTCACTGAGTCACCAAGTCCACTCAGTAATACACTGGGAACCGAAACACAGAAGCACATAAATTATGTCACCTCCGCATAATTATCCTTAAAACACAATGACATGGACTTTTTGGATTCTTCCAAAAAGATATAAGATATAAGAATTTGAAAAATCTTTATTGAGCTTGACAAAATTTAGGCTTGAATCCCATAATTTTGTTTCAGATTTGAAAGTGCTTACCATGCATAGCCTTACCCTCCCCACTGCTATAGATGGATAGCACAGGCCTCCCCGGGGAGAACACTGAGGAAGCAGATGCAAAAAGAAAAGAATATGATGTGAAAACTTCTCCCAACTATGCCCGTGTCCTTTCTGATACATTTTAGAAAATGAAGAGTGGTACTTTAAACTTTATAAATTATATTGTATGTAGTACTGTACATTGTACATAGTACTATAAAATACATAGTACATTGTAGAAAAAGATTCCTTTTCCCAGATTTTTTTTTGTCCAAAGTGGTACTAACACAAGCCTCTTTAAAAATATAGGACTATGTTTTAGTTTTGTAGCACTGCTGCATACATACAGAGTGCTGAGGCTGTGTGCTGTGGGAGAACGCACATAAGGAGAAGTCTGGATTATACAAAGAGAATATTCCGTGAGCGCTGTGCCAGAGATCAGTGTGAGCAATGCGTACCTAAGGATATTTGAGACTTACTTTCTAAAGAAGAAATTTAAAGAAAAGGCTAATAGGAAAGATCCTGTTAAATGAACAGATTGAGGCCCCAAGCATAGAGCTTTGAAGCTAGAACTAAGAATTTCAGAGTAAGTGGGGACTCATGACAGATTTCTTTCCTAATCCGTTATTATGGCAAAGAACACAACATTTAAAAAGCTCTATCAGGACAATGTGCTCCCCGTTTTGTTCAAGACATAATTGCAGACAAAGGGAATTATTGATTTCATGGAGTTTTGTTTTCTGCTGTAAGCATAGCGGGGGGCTAGTATAGCATGAATTATTGACATAGAACTGTGGTTCTCAGAATTTTTGTTTATAGGGTCCCCTTTTCTCCCTTACTCCTGGCCTGGTCTCTTTGCACTATAGTAACACGATAACCTAAAATTGGGTGGCTTAAACATCAGAAATGTATTTTTCCACAGTTCTGGAGGCAGGAAGTTTCAGGTCAGGGTACAAGCCTGGCAAGCTCTAGTGAGGCCACCTTTTACCGTGTCCTCTGGTGACCTTCCCTCTGTGCTTAAGAGAGAGCTGGTGGGGGTGAGAGATATAAGGCCACTAATTCTGTAAGATTAGATCCCCAACCTTAATGGCCTCATTTAACCTTATTCCTAAAAATTATATCCCCGAATACAGTCACATTAGGAGTTAGGCCTTCAACATAGGGATTGGGTGGGAGGGGTGCATAATTCAGTCCACTTCAGTGTTCTTCAGAATTATTGAGGACTCCAAACAGCTTTTGCTTATGTGGGTTATATGCATTGATAATTACTATATTAGAAATTATAACTGAAAAATTTAAAAACACAGGGCATATTTCACTTGGTGTCTAGAGAGCTCTACTTTATAATCACGAAAACTAGAGTGAAAAAGGCAAATGGCACATTAGTATTATTATGACAATAGTTTTGACCTCACAGACACCTGCTTAAGTAAGCAATTCTTCCAAAAAGAAAAGAAGTCATTCTAGGAACTTCTACTCCAGCAGCTATCTCAGTCTAATGATCTCTTTTTTTGTTGTTTAAGGTTGGGACAATAGACAGAAATTACAGGGCCACCCCCGCTTCCTATGTCCTCCCACCACCATTTTCACACACAAACCCCAAGGCAGGTATAAGCCTTCCTTCTTACCTTTACGACAGCCTTCTCTTTAGAAATCAACTTCAGGGCTATGCTCAGGGGCCAGACAAAAGATAGGCAGTTATTGATTTTACCGGGAATAGCAGAATGCTCATGTCCTCATCTTCCCTTTTTATATCAAACTCCTGTCCTGTCATTCTTAAAGCACTCTCTCCCACGGACCCACACACACACACACACAACCATCTTGATCTTCAAAGATAGCAAAGCTTTCATTGAAATCATTTTCATATGAAAAGATCACTTCACTGTAGACTTGAAATCTGAATTCTTAACAATGCCGTGGTTGCTATAAATAGGCCCCTTTCTTTTAGTATGGGCTTCAAAGTAAGTTTTCTTATTAAATGTCTTTGAATATTTTGCCACCAAAGATTTGCCCTTATCTTTTTACAATCTTATCTCTCTGTGTTTCTTTCAATATCAGAAATTAAAATTCTTGGAACAGAGCTTCAATCTAGAATATCATTCTCAGAAACATATTGATGTTTTAAATAATTATAAAAACCACTGTAAAGTTTAGTACTCTATGTCAGTGAAAAAATGACTTTCAGTGATTTATATGCAGGAAAAATATATTCTGCTTTATTAATTCAGAATTTTAATGTAAACTTACTAAAGTTTACATTATGATAATGAGAGTGAAAATTAATCTAAAGGCACAGTCACTCAGGCCTGTAATTGTAGCACTCTGAGAGGCTGAGGCAAGATGATCCCTTGAGCTCAGGAATTCGAGACCAGTCTGAGCGAGAGAGACCCCATTTCTACTAAAAATAAAAAAAAGTTTAAAAAATTACCTGGGCATGGTTGTGAGTGCTTGTAGTCCCAGTTACTCTGGAGGCTGAGGCATGAAGATCACTTGAGCCAAGGGGTTTGAAGTTGTAATGAGAAAGGCTGAGGACTGTGTCTCAAAAAAACCCAAGGTGAGTATGATTTAACAAATAAGCACAACCTCTTGGGGTGGGGAAGACACTAATTCTCACTGTAAAAGAACCCCAAATATGCAATCATGAATATTTCTGTTCCTGTTTTAAAAGCAAATATTAAGCGGGCTGACTTGCCAAACCATTTATATGGTCATGTCTTTTAAGAAATATTTACTTTCATGTACTCAATATTTAGACATCATTGAGAAACATTTACTACCTTGAGCTTTCCATTAGAAATGGAAATTGTAGACATTCAGCAAGGGAAGATAAACTATTTTGTTTGAAGCAAAATTTTCACTGGTAGCCTTGTTTTATTTAAGAAGGTAGGAAATACAGCTTCTATAGTCTAGAGTGACAACAGTAATTGCTTATTCCAAATCTTATTTTTTAAAGTTTTGAATATATCATATAATAATAAATTATAAAAATAATAAATAATAAGTACAAATAAATAATAATAATAATAAATATATTACATAATCAATTTTGAATATATTATATTTAATGGAATATACATATTAAGTTATTCTTTAACAAAAAGAGAAGTGTTACATTAAGAAAATGGGTAATATCACTATAATCTTTGTAGAAAACAGAAAACCTATAATATTATTGGTATCAATTGCCTTTTTTTCTCTCAGTCAAGTCTTATACTTTGTTCTTCTGACTCAGGGAAAAATAATTTAATTTTTTTCTTTTTACTAACGGTTGGTAGGGAAAAACATTTGAAAAATGAATAAAAAACTCTTTGATTCTTCTTGCTCACTTTAAAATATTTATAATTATGGAAATATATTTGAGAAAAAATCTGTCACTCAGATTTCTTCCATTTTGAGAGACCAAGTAATTTATTGGATTCTAGGACATTCCACTGAGCAATATTCTATGCCCACAAATATCATTCCCAAGCATTATTTTTAATGACAGAATGAAGAAGCTAAATAAACAGAAAGTCATTTGCCCGATGGCTGTAAAGGATATCGAGTTCCGAGAGATCTGATATATCAATAGGAGACGGCAGCTCTGAATGCTAAATCTAATTATACCTTTTCCTGTTGGGATTTCAACATCTGCCTCCATGTAGATTGATTAGAATGAAGCAGGCCATCAGAGGCCCTTTGTCTGTGTTTGACTGGGTGAAACAGCTGACAAGTGGCCATCAGATTACCCACAGAGGGGCAGCTGTGAGATGGGAGTTTGACAGCTGACTTCATTATAAATCCTAGGCTGCAGACTGCAATGGATCTGTCCTTTAATTGAGCTGGGCCAGAAAGCTGCCCAGAGAGGAAATGGGAGGGAAAATGGTAGGATACTGATAACATAACAGGAAAGATAGCAGGTGAATCCCACTCCATGGCAGAATAGATAGCATCAGGATGACTCTGGAAAAAAATGTTTTGGTATGTTGAGTATCTCAATCACTTTAATTGAAATTGCCCTAACGTGGCTATTGGAATGTCTTAGTAAGTTATTTTGTTAATCAGGGCATTCCACCTCCCCTTATCAGGCAATTTCCTGCTTAATAACATCATGAAAATAATATTTTCCTACCATTTCCTTTGACAAATACTTTTGAATGCTATGTAGCAACAGAAGTTTCTTCAAAAAGAATATGAGCAATTAGGTGATTTATATATAAGAAAACAAAGAAGGGTTGGTATAGGTAATACATTTCCAGAGGGGTTTCTGATAGGAAAAAAAAAAAAACAAACAAACAAAAAACTGCAGCTTTTCAAAACATGTTCTTTACCATGAATCAGTATCTATAGATACATTCAGGACCATAAAATAGCATAAGGTTGAATAGTAAAATCTTGAATGTGAATACCAAAGGCAATTGGCTTTAATAAAGCACATTATGTCAAAATAATCCACCATTCACATTAAAACAAACACAATTTAAAATTGTATACAATGTGAAAATGTTATAGATTTTTACTGAGGGTAAATAACTTTGTAATAGGCTTTGGCATTTAAACATATGTGCTTCTGTAATTTATCTTCATTTGCTGTTGGTAGATTTTTCTCTCTATTCACAGTAAGAATCAGCATGAAGTAATCACTAAAAATTCGTATTGGTTCTAAATAAAATAATCATTCAGTGTCATTGTGATAAATGCTTTTCGTGAATGTTACCATTTCTATGATCATTTTACTTACATATTGAAACTTTCATATTATTTGCAACTTTAGTATTAATTGAATAAGCACTGGCAATGCCACCCTTTTTTGTTAGTATTTCCCATTTCCTTTTTCACACAATTTTTATGAATTCATTACAAGAAGACTCTTCAGATATTGCTCATTCTTCCTGCCTATGAATGAAACTCAGAAATATAAAATAGTGAAATAGTACATAACCAAAAGGAAATCTAGATGATGACACATTGGTAATTGTTTAGGGAATCATATAATTTTCTGCACTTAAATAGCTAATCATCATTTACTCCGGAACTCATTTCTTTTTGAAGGTAAAATCAATGGGGCACATTCTAGGAATCACAACCTATTAATAGAGATTTTTTTGGACACAGGAATTTGAGGTCTGGTTTATTGAAGCTAATGATTGAATATGACTGTCAGGCTCTTCACAGAATGTCAACACTTAATTCATGAAGGGCAGTCCCTTAGTGGTCAGAAATATAGGTTCTGAAATAAACTGCCCAAGTCTATCATCTACTGTTCATGTATTTTTAGTCAAGTCATTTTCAAATCTTTTTGAACCTCATCTGTTTCCTCATCTTCAGATAGGAAGATAACATTATCTCACTTCAAAATATTACAAGTTGTGTGTGTGCATGTATGATAATTGAGTAAACACATATAACTCTTAGAACATATATCATGTAAGCCTAATATCAAAGAAAGGTAATACACGGATCCACCTTCCCACCCCAATTATCTCATTCTGTTTTTATGCTAATCTCTTGGAATAAACAAGTAATAATACAAAAATAAATTAGTTTTTATTAAAATAGTACAAAGTAATAAATTTTCAAAAATTATCTGTATTATATGAGAAAATAAGCATTCAAGAAATAAACTTTTCCAGAGGATGATTTCTAAAGATAGTTTCTGATTTGTTTTCCTTGCTTCATTGGATGCGCCATTTTCTTGCAGTAGTTTCCACAGTTACCAACACTTTTACATCCAGAGATGAAAACTGGAGAAAGAAAAAGGAAGAAAAATGATATTGAAATTGGTCAAGGAATGACACTCTAATTTCTGTTATAAGACCATGGAAATATATTGCCAGAAAAGAAGATGTAGATCTATTTCACACCCCATTTCTTTTTTTTTTTTTTTACAGTTTTTGGCTGGGGCTGGGTTTGAACCCGCCACCTCTGGCATATGGGGCTGGCGTTCTACTCCTTTGAGCTACACGTGCTGCCCCACACCCCATTTCAATTTTAGTCATGAATTCCCAGCACTATCTTGTCAATTGGCACCTGGAATCTAGTCTTCCTAGATTGTTTTTTACCTCAATTCAAATACTATTTTTAAACCACTTTTTATTTCTGACATCCCCAAGGCTTCTCACTAAATACAGCTTACCAATATAGAAGATATAAGGTATGAGCATTGCCTTACAAGAGACTAATGATTAGTACATTTATCCTTAATAAACAATTAATAATTTAACATTAAGAACCCTAAGTCTTTTGTACCATCCCCTCAAATAAGGCAATAATCTCCTAAAATACCTCCCATAATAGGTCACATAGTAATAATATCGTAATCCCTCAGTACCATAATTTATATGTGGTAAAATGCAGCACACGCATAGGTTAGACATGTTTTCCCACAAACTTAAAGGACCAATCACATTTTTAAAAATTAATATTTTGTCTGTTACACAATGGCAGCTATGTTAGATTATGCAGATGCTATACACTGTATTTCTTTCTTTCTTTTTTTTTTTAAGGACCCATTAAAGAAGGAGTATTTGCACTGTACATTTTTACCAAATAAAGTAATGGAAGAAAGTAGAACTAGCTGGTCACCATTACTGCAATATCTGGCCTACGCAAACTAAATATCTTATGGATAGATAGCACCACTTTAGATGTTACGTGATTGCATTTACATGGCACAAAAAGATTAAAATAAAAATGTTGTCTATTCTAAGCTTCAGCTTTTTCACTATTTAAATTTTGCATTGTGATGCTGAATGAGGTCAACCCATTATGAATATTGTAAATAATGGAAACCTTAATGTTTTTCATGTCTAGAAGTTTGTCTGATGTCTGTGACTTGGAAATGATGCTTCCTTTGATGTGATTAAGAATTAGCTCCCAAATTAGTTCTCAAACATCAACATTGAATGTGAAGATCATACCATTCTCATCCTGTGTCAACTAAATCCAGGCATTCAACTGAGTAGTTTACAAGATTAAGAATAGGGAACCACATACAAGTCTTGAGCTTGACTTTTACTTGAAGGACATCTGTGTAACCAACTATACATGTTTTTTAGTTATTCTATAAGATAAAGTTTGGCTTTGGTAAGAAATGTCTGTTGAAATAGCTCACCTCAATCCTTTAGGGCTATTATATTTTAATCTTCAGAAAATCCTACTGGACTGATATGTTGATATCAGTACCAGCACAAGTAGGCTGAATTAATTTAACCTCATATATTAGGGACCCATAACTAAGTGATGAGGGGTAGAGAGATAATAAAAAATCCAAACGTAGATACACTTAATCCAAATTTGTCTAGTTAACTAAATATTGAGACTTGCTTGGACTAAGAGAAAAGAAATATTGCAAAGACAAAATATCTAAATTTCATTTTCTTTAAAACATCAGATTATCTATTATGGCCTTAAAAGACTTAAAATTTACCTCATCTGTTGAACTTCTCCTTTATCTTTGATATAGAGTGATAATTATTTCATGTCTAATATAAACATTTAATGTGGTAGTATCCCTCTTTTTTCTTTTCATTTATTTATTTGTTTATTTATTTATTTGTTTGTTTATTTTGAGACAGAGTCTCCCTCCATCACCAAAACTAGAATGCTGTGGCGTCAGCCTAGCTCTCAGAAACCTCAAACATCTGGGTTTAAGAGATCCTCCTGCCTCAGCCTCTTGCTCCCAAGTGGATGAGACTATGGGAAACCACAGCCAACTTGTTTTGTTTTTCTATATTTTAATAGAGAAGGATCTCACTGTTGCTCAGGCTGATCTCAAACTCCAACACCCAAGGCACCCTCCCTCTTTGGCCTCCAGAAGTTTTAGACATGAGCTACCATGCCCAGCTGTAGTTTCCTTCTTATCACTGATTAAACTGTATCCCACAAACTTTGATATGTTTACTCATTATTATTCAGTTTGAAATATTTTTCAATTTCATTTGTAATTTTTCTTTGACTCAGGTCATTTAGAGGTTATGTTTGATTTTAAAATATATGTGAGTATGTTAGGTATTTTATGGTTTTTAATGTCTAATTAAATCTTTCGTAACCAGAAAACATACTCTATATAACTTAATTCTTTTCAATATATTGGAACTTGCTTTATATGCCTACATATTGCCTGTCTATCTTGGTAAAGATGCCATATGTCCTTAAAACTTATGCATTTTCCTTAGTTGTTGGATGCAGTGTTCTATAAATGTCATTTAAGTCAAGGTGACTTACATTGCTCTTAAAATTATGTATTTATTAATTCTTTTTGTCCAGGTGTTTTATCAATTGACAAGAGTGGTGTTAAAATTTTCAAATTTAATTGTGAAATTGTCCCTCTAATTTTTTCAGTTCTGATATTAGTTGCATAAACATATATGATAATATTTATTCTGATAAATTGAATATTTTATCGTTATAAAATATCTTTCTTTACCTCTAGAAATACTTGCCTTTTTCAGACTAGATTGCCTGACTTAAACATAGCCATTTCTGCTTTTTAGGCTTACTGTAAGCATGACAAACCTTTTCCCATTGATTTGCTTTCAACTTATCTATGGCTCTTATTTAAAGGGAATCTCTTACAGATAACAGATAGTTCAGTCTTTTTTTGTTGCAATCCATTCTGATAATCACTGACTTTTAATTGGAGTGCTTGTTCATTAATATTTAATATAATTATTGACAGTTGTAATTTAATTCTACCCTTTTTCTGTTCATTTCTGTTTGCCTCTCCTATTTTTTTAGTTCTTTTTTCTTCATTCTGTTGGATTATTTAAGTATTATTAGTATTCTCATTTTAATGCTTTTATTCACTATTTTAGCTTTACCATTTATATTGAATGTTTTAGTGGTCGTTTTAGGGATCACAATATTAAATATTCTTAATTTTTCTTTGTGTTAATATTGCACCATTTCACATAAAACGAAATAAGTAAATAATGTCTTGCCATCACCTTCTTTCATATTAGAATTGTTATATATATCACATATAAGTAAAATAACAAACTCCCTAGGATAACGCAAATAATATTTGCTTTAAACTCTTCAATGAGTATTTTAAAGATTATGAAGAAAGAAAAATATTTTTCAGTTTACCAAGTTATTTACTATATCCAGTGTTCTTTGTATTTTCTTCAAGATCTCGACTTTCCTTGTACATGTACATCTTCTCAGCCTGAAAAGTTTCCCTCCACATTTCTTACAGCATTGATATGCTGGAAATATATTATTTTAGTTTTTCTTCTTTATTTAAAAATAGTTTTATTTAACCCTCATTCTTAAAGGATAATTTTGTTGGTTATAGGATCAAGAGGCTTAAGACCTTGCTCTATGTGTTGGTAAAATTGTTATCTTTTTAGTTATTCTTTTCATGGTCTTGGCAGGCAATTAACCCATTGGAATTGAACTGAAAATTCTGTGCTGGGCATCTCAGTTTAGTTTAGTATGTTTCTCCTTTGCTGTAGTCTATCACGAGCTTGTGTGAAAATTTGTCAAGACTGGGAGTGAAAGAGATTTGGGCAGAGTTTATAAACAAAATGTGGATCTTTTTTTCTCTAACCTCACAGTTACTTGATTTCTCATTACTTTCAAGCATCTGTTAATTGCCTCAAATTCTGTTCTTTGGTTTTTCAGTGTGCAGAGATTATGAGTTTTCTATCAAAGTTTTAGATCTTTCATGTGCAGCTGACGTTGACTAATGCCTCAAAAATAGAAAATCAAACAAAGCTATCCTTTCTTCTAAGTTTGTACTACTCAAAGAATCTGTCTCCCGTTGTTCACTTTTTAATGTCATTGTTCATTAAAAAAGAATTGCCCAGAGTACACAGTTCTTACATGCATAAGGATTAGGTCCTGTAGGGGTACCAACCATTGTTTCTTGAAGCTCCAACTATCTACAGCTATTGAGCTTATTACTATTACATAATTTTCTAAAGGACTATGAGTTGCCCAGATATCTTTTTCCCATATGTCTATCAATAAATGGATTCTGAGAAAAAGAACGTTCCTCTGGGGCAGTAGGACATATCCAAGAAACTAGAAAAATTGTAACACACAGCCTACTTTTAATTCCAATGAACTCTAAGAAACATGAGCAAAGTGGGGGTATTTATCTATTTAAGAGTATTTCTGAATTAAACTTTTTCACTCCCATTGCCAACATTGTTCAGTAACTCTTGCAAAGTTCTGTATAATAAAAGACATAATGCAGGCTTTCTCCATAAAGACTGAACTCTCAATAAGAAGTGTCTTCGAGTCATGCTTTCTTTTTTTTTTTTGCCTTTATTTGGAGGAAGATATTTTAATTTGATCTTTTTTTTTAAACTTTTACATATACATGTGCTTATTAGGTTTCCACTTTTTGCCTTCACAGAATCAAAAAGGCTTAAAATTTAATAGCAATAACAGTGTTTAAGATTAGGACGAGAGACAAAAACCTCGAAAAGAATGAACAAAGATAAATACATTCAGAAAAGAAATCAGACAATTACTGCATCGAAATATTAAGCAATATTAGTAATAATAATTCAAAGAAAGTAACATTCACATTGTCAAATAAGAGTATGTCTATTATAAGAATGCTTTAACTCTGAGGCTTAGTACGGAGTCATCAGTTAACTTCTTATTTTTTTTTCAAAGTCCAAAAATAGACAACTAACATTTATAAATAAAAGCAAAAGACAATTTCAAAAAACAGAACAAGGTACCTTTTCTTTTTTTTGCAGTTTTTGGCTGGGGCTGGGTTTTGAACCTGCCCCCTCTGGCATATGGGGCCGGCGCCCTACTCCCTTGAGCCACAGGTGCTCTGGCGAAGATGGTGAGGGAGCCCAGAGTGAATTTGGACAGAAGACAAAAACACCTGGTTCCCTTACCCAGGTGTAAGAGACAGTGCTTTACACTGGGTAGGTGCTATGCAAATACAAATATTCCTGGGAGAGATAACACATTAATGTAAATTTAATAAGTACTGTCAAATCCTATCATGAGACTGCAGTTTACCAGGAGACTATTTCTAGAGAAAACAGGGACCAAAGTGGGGAAGAGTAAGTATAGAAACTGAAGTTATAGAAAAAGAAAATTACTTTTTCCTCCGTAACGATTTGATAGCAATTTACTCAATAATGACCAAGTGCCGAAATCTGATATTCAACTTAATTTAAAAACCAAGAATATACCAGAGTTTACAAATCTGTAAATATGTGTGTTTGTTCCAAATACACTGGCACTGAAATCTTACTTTGTTTTTATTCTGTTTAAATTTGTAAGTCATCTGTACATAGATCATACATACATTTATGCCACTATGTGTTTCAATGTGTTGATTATTTGTACAAATTGGAGTGCTTACATGCTACTAATCCAGATAGCTTTCACCTCATTTACCCAATTATAGCATTAAGTGTTTAATTTTTTTAAAAGAGACAGGGTCTTGCTCTGTTGCCCCGGCTAGTGGTGTGACCGCAGCTCACTGCAGCCATCAACTCCTGAGCTCAAGTGATCCTTCCGCCTCGGACCTCATGTAGCTGGGACTATAGGTGTGCATCACCACACCTAGCTAATTTTTTTTAAGAGACAGGGTCTTGCTATGTTGCCCAGGCTCATGTAAAATTCCTGGCCTCAAGGAATCCTCCCACCTCAGCCTCCCAAAGTACTGAAATTATAAGTAGGAGCCACCACTTCCATCCTGATTTACTCATTTGTAAATCAGATGCAGTATGGAGTTCATTATTTAAGGAAGACAGACAGGGCAATTTTCCTCCTCATCAGCCTAAACCCTACTTGTCCTTTAGGGTTCTTGCGAGTCCTGCTACTCCCAGGAATCTTATTATGGCCAGTCGGGTCGGATTAACCTCTGTGCTGGGGGGGTCAGTGAGTTGGTTCACAAGCTGGGGTGCATTTTATTTTGTACCTAGAAAGCGTCTCATAAATGCAGACTCCCAGGTACATTCTCATTCCTGAATATTTAAAAAGCATCCTGGGTGCTGCTAAGCACTGACTTGAGAAGGCAGAAGAGCTCTTCTGGCGCACTTGATTAACTTCCACCTGCTTTCCAGAATACTTAAATCCAGATATTCAAAGGACTCGGATAGGCATTTCTCCAAAGAACACATACGCATGGCCGGAAGGCATATGAATAGAAGCTCAAAGTCACTAACCATCAGGGAAATGCAAATCAAAACAGCAAGTCATCACCCAACACCTGTTAAAATGGCTATTTTGGGAAAAAAAAAAAAAAGGTAACAAGTGTCAGCAAAGATCTGAAGAAATCAGAACACTTGAACACCATCAATGGCACTGTAGAATGATACAGACACAACAGAAAACAATATACAGGATCCTCAAAAATTAAAAATAGAAATACTATAATTAACCAGCAATCTCATTGGAGGTATTTGCCCAAAAGAATTGAAATCAAGATCTCAAAGATGAATTTGCACTCCCATTTTCACTGCTGTATTATTCACAACAGCAAAGATGTGGAAATAAGGTAATGGCCGTCCGGGGATAAATAGACAACGCGTGGTACGGTCATGCATCAGTTAATGACAGGACACGTTCTGTGTGACACAACAGTGAGTATTTGTGTCTCCAAATGTATCTAGACATAGAAAAGGCACAGTAAAAACACAGTATTAAAACCAACAGGACCACTGCCATATATGTGGCCCACCCTTGACTGAAATATTGTCCTGGGGAGCACGGCTGTATAGACACACAATGGAACTTATCAGCATTTAAGAATCGGATATCTGCCGCGTGTGACAACTACACTAAGTGAAATAAGTCCTCACGGAGGGACAAATCACTGCAGGATTCCACTTCTATGACCTGCAGGGCACAGCAGGCACTCCAGGGTCTGACCCCTCTATTTGTACTTCCCTCAGTTCTTTCTGTAAACACTCTAGTAAGCCACTCCTCTGCTCCCTCCAGTTTGGGGATATTCTTGCTAAGAAACACCATCATTGTCCCAAAACTGCTCATGCCACCAGTGCTTAATCCTGAGAAAGCAAAGAATCATTCCCATGAAACGTAAGTTAAATGTTTAAGAAAAAGGTGAGTTGCTATAAATAAATAATGTTTTCTAAGGTGGTGGAGGGACAATTAAAAAAGATTGTGAAGGGGCCAGCCCCGGTGGCTCACACCTGTAATCCTAGCATTCTGGAAGGCTGAAGCGGGTAGACTGCTCGAGCTCAGGATTTCAAGACCAACCTGAACAAGAGCAAGACCCTGTTGAAAAACTAGCCCGGCATCGTGGTGGACACCTGTAGTCCCAGTTACTCAGAAGGCTGAGGCAGGAGGATCACTTGAGCCCAGGAGTTTAAGGTTGCTGTGAGCTATGACACCACAACACTCTACCCAGGGCAACAGAGTAAGATTCCATCTCAGAAAAGAAAAAAAGAAGATTGAGGAGGAAAAAAGCTGTTAGCACCAGATTACTTTTGCACTCTGGTTTCATCAAAATTGTTTATAAGTCCATAGCTGATTTTAAAGAAAATGAAACTTAAAGCCTTACACAATGAATTCTGGGTGTGGCCCTTTATCAAAAGGCTGCCAGACACAGGTGTGCACGTCAATGCTTGGTTTCAGCATTTAACATTTTGAACTAACTCACGTTAAGTGAACGAGCGAGCCACCACTGGTCCACAGCCCCTGCTCCATGCAGCCTGGCAGCTCCCTGTACTCCTGGCTCATGTGTGCCAGCTCCACTCCCGTCAGGACCCTCACTGTCCAACAGGGCCTCTCTCGTCTCATTGTTACCTTACAGAGGACAGAAAGGAGCTCACAGAGCAACCTGCAAGGTCTGACCGCTGACCTACGGGAAGTCTCGTCCCAGTATGAGGTCCCAGAACAGCACCTTCATCCCCAACTATTCTACCGTGCACTCCAGATCTTAAATTACAAGAATTATAAGTATTTTTGCCTGCTTAACACCTTATCAAGGGCTATGCAAGAAAATAAATCATTTGAATCTGGAACTTTAAAAAGGAAAATTCAGATTATTGAGAATAAACACACTCAGGAAAAGAGACTAATCCAAGGAACTGCAAGCTCCATTCCCCACGTGAAAACATCTGCGTGGAGACATCCAAAACCCTCCAATAGACAAATGCTGCACTGTTGGAAAAACAGGCCCAAGGCATCCACTCAAACAACGCTTTTCTGACATTTCCACACCAAAGCTTCTGCTTTGGGAGTCTCCACGTGTCTGCATTAGAGCCCAAGACAAGCTGTGGGCCTGCGCTTCACAATGCGAGGGTCACAACCCTGCCACTCTCTGCAGCTGCAGACAAGGAAGCCCGACAACGTAGCATCACGGAGGTCTGGCCGGCCACCTCTCTGCCTGACGTCTGTGGTTTCCTCTGTGGAACATGAAGCCACCACACCACACAAGCTACCGTCACAGAAGCAAAGCCTTCTCAGGAATAAAAGTCAAATAGTAAGCAATTGAAAAGTCACCTGACAATACAAAGCTTTGTGAATTTCTGATGTGTATTCTATCCTGTTACAAAGATACGTAGGGCAATTACATATCTACGTACATACGCATTACTTATCACCAGGCCCCATTATCTCAAATTCCCCATTCACTAATGGGCAGTGGCCCTCCTGAGGACAGCACCGCGGATGGCGGAGGTCAGGGATGAGGCCCGAAGCTGCCTTACCTTCTGACACCTGCTTCTGCTTTCAGGCTAAAATCAAACCTCGGCAGTCAGCTCTGGCCTGTCTGAGCGACTGGGCAGCTGTGTGTGCAGCACATTTATACAGGGCTAGATCTAGCTAACATCTCAAAAACCAAGATTCTAAAAATGACTATGTCTCACCAGAGAGGCAAACTAATTTTACCTATTCAAAACTGGTTAACTTGCCTAAATAGTTTAATACTCAAACATGATTCCCAAAATACACAAATACTTCAATGGTTTTGGAATGCCAACACCTCATAAAACCTATTTTAGGTTTTTATTTTTACAAGTGTCACAGAGTTGTCCCAATTCATGCCTCCAGTACTCTCGGCCCTGGTGCCACCACCAGCTGCAACCGGGCTCCATCACTGCTCCCTGTACCCCTCTCCTACCTCACAATAGTATCCTGGCCTCAAATGCCAGCTTACTCACAGCTACCCCTGTCTGTGCTGACAGTGGGGCCACCGCTCCCCTGTCCAGGGCAAGAGAGCTCCATCTGCCCTCTGCATGGCCCCCTACCTTCCTGCCCCAACCCCTACACCAGGGCTTCAAACTCAGTCATCACAACACCCTCGTCTCCCCCAGGTGAAGACCAACACTCGCCATGCCTTCTCGTCCCCACATCTGAAAAGCAATCAAGGCCTGCCAACGGTACCACTTCAAGAACCTGAACGGTGTCCCTCCCTGCCCAGGTCCCACTGTGATTCTAGCTGAGCTCGTCTTTGTCAGATTGCTCCACTGTCACAATGCGGCCTGTGTTCCACTTCTCAGGTTTTTTCGCTTTTAAACAAGGCAGCTGAGTAAAGACCATCAATTACCTGTAAAAGAAGGAAAGAATGGTACCTTGGTGGGGGCGGGGGGAGGTCTGGTGCTGGGCAGGAAAGACGATTTTTACATAAATGCAGTGACTTTACTCTGGAGAGCTCAACAGCTCAGCTGAATTACTGCTGCCAGTTAATACACAGTCTTTTGCTCAGGGGCTCAAAATCGTTTCACACTTGCACAGTATAGGACTTTTATAAAGCAAATGACCTCCACGTAAAAACTCCCAGTTCACAGATCAGCATTCTAAGGAACTTCTGAGATACCTTTTGTTAAAGAAAATTCTTCTCTGATGCCAACCATTGGACTTTGATGTGAGGTCTGTGTGTTTATGCCCATGGTTTTGTCTAATATAGGAAACACCGATATTAACAAATCAAAGCGCAAACAACCTGGCTGTGTAGGGAATCCAGGTCCTGAGAGCATGGCAGTGAGAAGCACTGCAGGCAGGCAGAAGGGAAGGGGACAGGACCCGGGAAAGGTGACCCTCACCAGCACCCAGGTGAGGAAAGCACCCCAGCACTCAGTGGCTGTCCACCGGGGTGGCTGGGTCCAAGGACAGCAGGTGTCTCTGGCAGGCCAGGGGAGGAGCCGAGAGCTGGCAGGGAGCAGTGGGCTGCAGGGCTCCCGCCTCCCCTTCTTCACAAGCAGCTCTGAACACTAGGGAGAGGCAAGGACCAGGCCAACTTGTGTCCCAAGGCGTAGGTCAGTCACAGGGCCCAGAAGTGCCCTTTGACAGGACCCCCCAGCCTGAAGGACACAGCACCTTACCTGAACAGCACTGAGCCCGGCCCCCAGGCAGCTGTGCACATACTCCCCACAAGGCGGCAACCCCCAGCCCAGCGACCTTCAACACAGACTTCCCCAGGAAAAAATTCTCAGTAAATCCCTGTAAGAAGGGTTTATCAAACTCTCCGCCCCAAGGTCACTGGTGAAAGAGGGAAACAGACCCGCAACCACTCTGATAATGACCTGCCTCTAGCATGAAATTATTTGGCTGCTTTTTGCATCTTAAAATTTCATGGAGGCCAGGTACAGGGGCTCACACCTGTAATCCTAGCACTCTGGGAGGCTGAGATGGGTGGAACGCTTAAGCGCCGGAGTTCAAGACCAGGCTGAGCCAGAGTGGGACCCTGTCTCTACTAAAAATAGAAAAACTAGCCAGGCGTTTGGGGGAATGGGGGTGGGAATGCCTGTAGTACCAGCTACTTGAGAGGCTGAGGCAAAAGGATCACTTAAGCCCAAGAGTTTGAGGTTGCTGTGAGCTGTGACAGACACCAGGGCACTCTACCCAGGGTGACAGAGTGAGACACTATCAGAAAGGAAGAGGAAGAGGAAGAGGAAAAGGAAAGGGCGGCGCCTGTGGCTCAGTGAGTATGGCACCGGCCCCATAGACCCAGGGTGGCAGAGTCAAACTCGGCCCCAGCCAAACTGAAACAAAAAATAGCCGAGCGTTGTGGCGGGCGCCTATAGTCTCAGCTTCTTAGGAGGCTGAGGCAAGAGAATCACCTAAGCCCAGGAGTTGGAGGTTGCTGTGAGCTGTGATGCCACAGCACTCTACTGAGGGCGATAAAGTAAAACTCTCTCTCAAAAAAAAAAAAGAAAAGAGAAAGAAATTTGCTTATTTTCAAAAAAAAGTTATAGCCACATTTTTCAATTTAGAAGTATAATGAGTGGAAAGGGATTTTTGTTGTTGTTTTCATTTTTCTTTCTGGATAAAATAATATTTATTTTATTTTAGATGTGGCCTTTTTTCCCTTGGGGGTCAGCTGTCCTTACTTAAAAGGACAACTTAACTAACTGGCCCTGGCATATTCACCTCAATGACCTATGCGTATATAACTCCTTACAAATGACAGATGGGCACACGTATGGAAGGACAGACAGTGTGGACACGTCCTTTCTCTACAGCGGTCTCCGCACCATCGAATGGGTAACAGCGGCATAAGCAGAGCTGGAGGCTGGCAGGTAGGAATGCTCAATAAAAGACAGCAGATGGGTGAATAATGTCACTAGCCCGGGCTCTCAAAAAACACTTTTTGAACTCCAAGCAATATTCCAAAGCTGCCTCTCAGGAACTCAGGAAGTGAGAGAGGACGAATTTGTCAACATCCCAGGACAGATACATTTCACGTTATTTACGGATCTCTGTGCCTCCATGCCTTGCAACAGAGTGACACATCAGCCGGCCCCTGGGGACTTCTCAACGACAATCCTATCTCGGTACTAAAAACATAGTGGCCAGCCTTGAGTGCCAGCGCCACCAGTCCCAGAACGTAATACCCCTATCAAATGAGAAATAAATTTAGAAGCTCCACATTCACAGATACTCCCACACACACTCGCACCAAACAGGGTGAAACCGATCTGGAGAGGACCCGCCCGCCCCGCTGCACCTGCTGAGCAGGCGCCTCCGCACCTCCTCCGGGCTGCACCAACTAAGCCCAGCGCCCAGGCAGCACAGGACGGCGGGCACCACCGGGAAAGCCTTTCCTCCCAGACACTTGTGGTCCCCATACAGCTGCTGTCACTCTCAAATTACCCTCAGGCCCCCGCCCCGTGTGCCAGCCCAGCAAGGAGAGATGAAGAATCCCACAGGGCTTAGCTTTTCTAAGCCTAATGACACACGGAGAGGCTGTGACAAATGTATGGGAGAGGCACTGTACACATTTAAAATTCATCATTAAGTTTCAGCATCTTGAAAATTATCTCCTAAATCCCTGATAATTTTAGTGAGGGCTATAAGCCCCCAAAATGCATGGAAGCAGCTTATTAAAAGCCATGCCCTAACTACTAACGAGTGAAGGAATGGCGGCATTCACACGCACTTAGTGCATTATTCTGTGATAATTTTATTTCCTTTCTGTCTTTAAATATATCGCCCCCAAATTTCAACTACATTCACCAGGCCCTCCAATTATTTTTTTAGTTTTGCTTCCAATTATTTTAGTTAGAATTTTTTTTAATATTCTTTTTGTTATGTTATTTTTTTTTTTTTTTTAATTGAGACAGAGTCTCACTTTGTAACCCTCAGTAAAGTGCTGCGCCATCATAGCTCACAGCAACCTCAAACTCTTGGGCTCAAGCGATTCTCTTGCCTCAGCCTCCCCAGCAGCTGGGACTACAGGCGCCTGCCACAAGGCCCGGCTTTTTTTTTTTTGTAGAGACAGGGTCTCACTCTGGCTCAGGCTGGTCTCCAACTCCTGAGGCTCAGGGCAATTCACCAGCCTCAGCCTCCTAGAGTGCTAGGATTACAGGCATGAGCCACCAAGGAGATTATTGGCACTTGCATGGGGTTGGTTGGTTTGTTTGCTTGTTTGATTGAGACAGGGTCTCAATCTGTTGTACCAGCTTAAAGTGCCTTAGCGGTCATCATAGCTCACAGAAACCTCAAACTCCTGGGCTCAGGAGATCCTCCTGCCTCAGTCTCCTGAGCAGCTGGGACTACAGGAAAGTGCCACTACGCCTACCTAGTTTTTCTAATTTTTGTAGAGATGGGGTCTCCCTATGTTGCCTAGCCTGGTCTCCAACTTCTGGCCTGAAGCAATCCTCACATCTCAACCTCTCAAAGCCTGGAGATTACAGGCGTGAGACACCACACCCAGCCAACATGAATTTCTTTTTTTTTTAGCTATAAATTCCATGTTTTGGTTTGAAAGACTCAATGTTGTTAAATTGTCTATACTACCCAAATCAGTCCACAGTTTGTTAGCGGTTTCTACCAAGAGTCCAATGGCATTATTTTTACAGAAACACAAAATCAATTCTAAAATTCATACGTGACTATGAAAGACCACAAATAGCAACATCAATTTTAAGAAAGAAGAACTAAGTTGTAGACATCCATTTCACGACTACAAAAATCTATGACCAAGTTACAGCACTCAAAACCATCATCGAGGCAGACATACAGGTCAAAGGAAAAGAACAGAGAGCCCAGACATAAGTCCATGTATATATATAGTTAGCTGATCTTCTACAGACATGTCAGGAACACATGATAAAGAAAGGCATTCTCTTCATTTTTTTTATATTTTCTTTTGAGACAGCACCTCAAGCTGTCACCCTGGATAGAGTGCCGTGGCATCACAGCTCACAGCAACCTCCAATTCCTGGGCTCAAGCGAGTCTCCTGCCTCCGCCTCCCAAGTAGCTGGGACCACAGGCGCCC
>CAUYRH010120812.1:0-32848 GCA_963574655.1 Perodicticus potto | reverse complement strand
AAACAGAAAGAAAAATCAAATTTGACCCAGAAGGATCCAATATTAAGGTTTGAATTGGGATCAGTTCATTCTTTTCCCATGGGGTAACTTGTATAAATGTAATTCTATGGTTTCATAAAAGCAGGTCAAGTTTCTATCCCTTGGGGTCTTTTGGCAATTTGAAGCATGGAAGCAGTGTTTCTGGCTACAAGTTCAAATCTGCATGTACTGTACTATCAATGGAGTGAAGAAAAAAAATCAGTAAACAGCAGACAAATATCTTTGATTATATAATGCACACTTGTCAGAGTATTCTTAGAGAGTAAGACTAAAAGTGTCAGAACTTTCAATTCCTAAAATATTTTGTAACCTTACCTTTTCCTTTTAAAATACACACATATGCTAGATGATGAACAAAGTGAAGTTAAGTATGTCTGGTTTTATGTAGAAACTGTAAACAACAATCATCTTCTTAGCAAACTCTTTCATACAAGATTCGTTATTATGTACAAAGCTTTATTTTGTTTTTGAACGCCATAGCTTTAGATGAGGCAGAAACTTTTAAGGAGTCTGTTAGAGTATAAGCTTCTCTCTACTTTGCAAAAAATTGTACGCATGCTTGCACTCTTACCAATGACGTAATGACTTGACAAATGCCACGGAATGATTGAGAAAGTAATTGATTTCAATTTAACTGGATCTTTACCAGGTGTTTTCAAAGACAATTACTGTCCACTGCAAAGAAGTGGTAATACACACCTCCTTATGTAGACCTGCAGATTAACCCATTGACCTCATTCCTAACTCATCTTATTGATGGCAAAGCTTTTAAGACATTCATTTTTTTTCTAGGTGTAAAATCATTTTCCTATCATTGGAAATAGTCACTGATTCTAAAGAATATGTTTACAATAAGGTGCAAGAAGCAAGGAAATAAACCAATAAAAAAAAAACAGAGCAAAGACATGAAGCACAATCAGTGTCATTCAATCCTGTACAGATTCTAATACTTAATGGTTAATATCTATTTCATATATCAAAATGATTCTCACATATATTTTAAACAGAGAATTAGAAGTACATTAATTTATAAAAATAAAGATCTAGAAAATTTAAGCTAAGTTTTAAATCACTGTTCTCGTAACCATATAACCTTGTAAATTATAATTATATTTTAAAATAATTAGTTACAAATTATTTCTTTTACTCTAATCTTATCTATTGCCATTCAGTATAGCAGAATCTGTTTTTTCATCTGTTATTTTATATTTCTGTGTACTATGAAAGGCAAAATTAAAACTGATTTTATTGGTAAGTTATTTGTCCTATGGCCCTATGTTCTACAAGGGTGTGTGTTTGCAGGTATGTGTATCAATGTATACAAATATACATATGAATGTAAGTAAAGACTATTTTTTACAAAGGTATTATACTTATTTAAAGCATAAGTACATAAGACTACAAATGGGCTAAGATTAATCTACATAAAAATATCCATCACAATACCTAAAATACAAATTTTACACTTGTTGCACACATGAGAACAGCCATCCTAGTATAAAAGATGTGATTGGCAATAGGAAAGTAAAAAGTGCTCCAAGTTATTCCTCTAAAATGCAAGGTAATTATTAAACCAGAAATTGCCTAACTCAAGGAATAAGTATTTTTTCCATGAATTAAGTTAAGGAAAAATCAAAATTTTAAATATAAAATAGGAATTAGTACTGTTGAATGCAGAACTGTGCTGTTTCAAAGATTGGTTTTACCCTCAGTGGTTAACTTTGTTCAGACATCAACAAAATATTTTTAAAATATAAGACTGTGAATAATATAGCCCATTTACAGTTGCTATTAATGAAATTTCAGGATACAGTTTGAGATTTTAAAAAATGACTCTTATCTGCCTGATAAGTGACTATAATGAAGTATTTCTTCATTAACATGTTCTAGAGATTTATTTTCATTTCTTTTACTTAAGAAATGACCAGTAAATTCTTAAATTGAATTAACAAGTATTTACTGCAAATGCATCTATATGCTTCCTCAAAATAGTTCCCTTTGAACTAGCACACTTTATACTTCCACAAAATAGTTCCCTTTCAACTAGCACACTTTATTTACTAAGATATTTTATTTGCCTTTGAAGAAAAATAAGGTGATTTTTTGTTGTTGTTGTGATTGGAAGGGGTAATCTAATTATTCAGAAACATTTGATACCATATAAATTCTGAGATAATTTAACACTGTAACTTCTTTTTTAAATACTTTTTTTACCACTCCATTCATTTAAACTAAGGAAATAAATACATTCTTCAATTACTCCATGTTACTAAACAATATCGACCATTATATTATGCAGCCTATTTCAATATTTGCTTTATCAGCATCATGATTTAAAACGGTGTCCAATTTTTTGTCAAGAATATATGCTATCATCAAAACCCACTGCAGGATTCTTCAAGGTCTACTTTTAGTCAAATAAAACTAAATTTATGTTTCAAATTATAGAAAGTACAGTTACCATGTTGTACAATAGATGTTATGAGCTTATTCCTCCTCTGTAACTGAAATTTCATATCCTTTGACCAACAGCTGTCCAAGTTCCTGGTGACCACCATTCTTCCCTGTACTATGAGTTAAACTTTTTCAGATTACCCATATAAGTGATCTCATTCCACATTTGTCTATCTGTAACTGGTTTATTTCAGTTTGAATTACTACTAGAAACATGAATTGTATTCCAGGTACTGAATTCAACCTATACAATATTATTTTAGATGTTTTAGTTAAATACCTAGCTTCTGTGTGTCTCTCTCTCATTATTCTCTAAAACTTTTTTTTAAGCAACTGGTTATTCATTGCATTGCTGTACGGCATAGTTAGGATGCCTACATATATTTATAACCAAAAAAAAGTTAGACCAATTATACAACAATAGTGAGTTTTCCAGTTTAATATATTGTCTTTGACAACTTCCAAGGAAGTCACATATTTTTAAGAGTGCAGAAGAATCCCAGCTTGACATCCTGGATCTAGTCCAAGCCAATTTGGATCATAAAGACCATACCTTTAACACAATTCACTCATTGACAGATTCAGTATCTAATTTAAAAAAACCTAAAGATTAATTATTTTAAATGGGTAAGAATGATGTTGCCTTCAAGAAGAAATCTATGTCAGAATACACCAAGAAATTGTGAATGCATCTGGTTAAAGGTACTTGACTTTGGATCAAGTGGTGATTTGGGTCATTACATATGATTTGACATATATTTTTAAAAACTGGGCATTTATTTACTATTTAATTCTACTAACATTAATTCCATCGTTAATTTGAAAAGCAATGAACTTTTATTGATTGTCTAATTGACTAATTTATACTGGATTGAATATTCTGTTCACTGACATTTGAGCATTTACACACAAAAATGTTCATTAGCTGTCTGCAACTAGCAACAACGGACACAGTCTTAACAGATTCTCAAAAACATTCTTAAAATAAATAGTTTCATCTAATAAAGTGATCCACCAGTTAATCTAATAATAGATCATTTCTGGACCAAATACCCTATGCTTGGTATTTTTTTCCCCAAAGCAGTAATTTGATAAACTAGCTACACTACTCTACTAAAATATTTCCTGTATGTGACATATGCTACAAAGCAAATATAAGTTATTTAAAAGACAGCTACAGTAGCAAAAATTACTTTTTAAATAGAAATACTTTTGACAAATTGAAAAGAAGAAAGGTAAAGGAAGTAGAGCACAATGTATAAGTTTGCACTCAGCGTCTGCCATGCCTGGGTTATACACCTGTGAATATCAATGCCTTTGATATTATACTCATCTAAGCTCCATTATATGGACTTTTCATTTGGGGTTTTCCTCATTGAAAAATTAATTATTGGACATAACAAGGGGCACCTTATAATGCAGCCCCAAACCCTAAAAATACAATATATTCCTAGCTGGAATATTTATACTATGTATACTAAAAACATAGTCTAATATACTACAGATACAGTATTTAGAAAAATATACATATACATATATATGTAATATATATATCAAACTGACCAATCGCAATGCATTACTTCAAAAAAGAAAATGGCACATGCTGGTATATGCTAAAGTCATTCTATTTTTATAAAAGTCCAATGATAAAACTTTATCTTCATCACATTTTTATATACCCAAATAGTTCATGACAGTTTACAGTTCTTATTATTGTAGGGGTATATAACTTGATGTGGCTTTTTTTTTTTTTTTTGAACAATCTGAAAAAGAAATCCTTAAAAGATAAAATTCAAAGTTTAACTTTTTGAAAGAAGCAAGTAACAAAATCTTTAAAATCAAAATGTGTAATGAAATCTGGAAGACTCACCTGTATCTATGTCGAAGGCATAGTTCAAATTAATTTCTTTAGTCAAGGATTCAAAAGGAGACAGTTTACAACCTGTGAGAGTTTCATTTCCTATGATATTTTGCAATAGTCATGTTGCATGTTGCTAATACAATGCGATTTAAATGACTATTTTACTTGATTGACAAAGGCAATTGTATGAAGCAATTTAGTAAAATAACGAGGAAAGATACAATAATACTAATTGATAGTCAAAGCACAAATTGTTCTTAAAATAACACTAGTTGGTTGCATATTAAGCTAATTTACAAATGCTACTTACATTCCAAAAACAAAACATTAGATGGGAAACAATAAAGCATATTATGTTTTCGTATGCTGGTGAATCACACATAGTAAATCGCCAAAGAGAAGAGTGATTTATGCTCCAATCCTGCCAAGACTTTAATCAATATAGGGTGTCACATCTCAGGGGGCTGGGGGAGGTAGTAAGGCAAAAAGAAGGTGTCTAGTATTTGTCTCAGTAATTTACATTCCACTTCAGTGAATGTAACAGATTAAACCCAAAAAGAAGGTACATTTGGATTAGTAAATGAGGATTTAAGAATTCTGTGTCAAATGCAAATATGAAAAATTGCATGTAAGAAAACTGTGGGAGGAAAAGCCCGTCAGGTAGTTTATTCTATATAATATTTGAGGCTTTACAAAATAAAATATCAAACGTGCAAATTATATTTCTTGGCTCAGGGCATTAACTAATAAACTGTGGAGTTTGGAAAGCAAAGCATCTTCTAACCATGCACACTTTTCACAATGACTGTATTATTAAAGACTAACTCCAAGAAAAATAAGTTTGAAAGATATTACCCAAATAACTCAAGAATTTAGATCCTACAATATGACTTGATTGAACAAGGTAAACTTTAGGTTAGAATATTCTTACATTTCATTCATAGCTTAGTTATTAAAGTGTAATCTGCTACCATTTTTAAAGTGTACAGAAATAAGTTACAGCACCAAACAACTTTTGTATTTTATGCCTTAGTCTTCTAATTATGCCCTATCTTTTCGAAATGTTATAAAATGAGACATTAGGCTTTATTGGAACCATTAATCTACTGTAATACAAAAACTTCAAAAGCACAGTGTCGCTCCATTTGAAGTAATTCTTAAATTTCTCTATGCCACGTATCATAATTATCTGTTAGAAGTGAATCTGTACTTATTTTGAAACTTTCTATATCAGTGCATAAGTCTACGCCATTGAAAAGCAGGCAACAGGGGAAATATTAAATAAATATAGACTAGTTCAGCTTGCCATCTCTATTAAAATTCCACACCAAAAAGTAGAGCCAAGAGTTGACAAATATTTTGCACTTCTTGTAATAAATTTTCATGGACAAATTACTACTAAAACATAAAAGGCTTGGAAAGTCTTTCAATCTTCTGTCCATAGATTGTATGGATTTTTAAGACAAAAGAATACTGTTTGTGAATATACGTATGTGCATATAAAATGTGTGATAAACCTAATTGGAACCTATTCAAAGTAAAAACTCCTCAAATCTGGGGCTGCTAGACCTAGATCACAATCTGGTTTGAAAGATCTTTGGCAAAATCATCTTCTAACAATAATTAAAGAAATAAGTATTTTAGATAACATAAGAGAACAGTATTTTATTTTTACCCAAATTCACAAAAAATTGAATCCTAACCCAAATCTATAAACAAGCAATTGACTCATACAGAGACTTGACCACGTACATAATTACTTTTCTCTTTTTGTTGTTATTTAATGGTAAACAGTTAATTAACTGACCTGTGTTGTAACAGCAAGTTCATGCGACTAATGTTTAGTTTTTAAAAAATAATTGAAGGAAGCTGATCAAGGTCAGATTTTGTCCTTTGACAAATTTAAATATGTTTCCTTATATTTTCTTTCATGTTTTGAGACCTTTATTTTTCAGCTCTACTGTCTAGCAGGTGATACTCTCTTTTTCATCTCCTGGCAGTAATGACAGATGGCTCCAACATTTATAGTCGTTTTCATAGATAGCGTACTAATGCAATGGCCTCAAGCAAACTAAATCCACTCTCTGTTTTGCTACTAACTTACTGTCTTTGCTTTACCATCGTGTTAGTTCCTCAGATTTTCTGATGTCTAAATTTTAAGAGACATGTATGTTCTATAAGAAGCTGAGAGTGCAGACTTGCTGCTTCTCTCTCATACACACACATGCTATATATATACATAAAACACAAAAAATCTATAGTATGCCTTCTTTCACAGTTTCTCTTATACTCGGCATCAATTATTCCCTTAGTCTGTTAAGTATTTAGAGGAGAAAGAAACCAAAGTGAAAGAAAGCAATATGTTTAGGTGAATGAAAAAGAATCTTAATAGGAAAAACATAAACTGGACTTGAACAAAGTAATTTTAGTTTTGCAAATTTACCATGCAAAACATCTTAGATTATTTCTTTGGAAGTTAAGAATTAAGACAATAACTCTTGCAATAATCACAAAAAATAGCAATACATTGCAATGCAAACAGCATATTTTGATAAGGAGTTCAATTGTAAGTATTGTATTTCATTAATCAGTTGCAGAGTTAGAAAACTCTAGGTAGGCATCTGGGACTAAACATCTTCTCAAGTTAATCACTACAGTATTCCCATGTACGTAACTTTGAACATGATTTTTGTCGATCTAAGATCAAAATTCAATGCTAAATCCACAAACTTCCCATGTTTAACTTAAACTAACTTGAAACAGGGTTTTCGAACAACACATTTAACTGCAAAATATTGAAGCCAGGTGATCAAGACAAAAGAATACTGTTTGTGAATATACGTACGTGCGTATAAAATGATTAAAACATAATTAGAGTAGTGATGAGACCTTTTTGAAGGGATAAGCAGTTCCCCTGTATTTAACTTATCTTGGCTCTGCAAACTTTAACTCCAGAGCTGCTGTTAACCTCAAGGGGGAAAAAACTTTTTAAAAAATTTAGTTAATGACTTTAAGGATATTCTCCTACCTATGTTGAGGACTTCAATTCAAAGTGCAGGTAAAATGTCGGAAAAAACATCAAGTTTTACACTGATTAAACATTTATCATAATACAGTCATTGCAGAGAGTTTTCTCAAGCCCATGTTATCTGTTTGTGTGAGTGGGTGTGTCTAAGAGAGAAAGAGTTGGATGGTGATTATCTAGTACAACGTGTGGTGCAAGAAACACACAAAGTGGATTCAGAGGGGAGTGGATGTTTGATTCCTAAAGAGAAAAACAGCATTTCACCAATTTACCGCATAGACAAGTGTATAACATTTGAAAGGGCTTCAAATCTCATCTACTATTATTCATAACTCCGAAATAATTTTCTGCCCTAACACGATCGAGTTCAAATATTTTATATTCTGGGCGACCAAGAACTCCAAGTACCTGAGTAAATGCCATTTAGTGATCTTGGTCCACGCCTGCCCCCTTCTTTACCGCCACCTGTCCATACACTCGGGCACTCGCGCGTGCACACACACACACACACACACACACAGAGACACAGACACAAACACTATTTATCCAGCAGTAGTCAAAATAAAGATGCCATACCTAGAGACATACACCCATGCCCCCATGTAAATGATGGCAAAGAAACATGAAAAATGATTTCTGACTAGGTCAGAAGAGCACATTTGCTGAGCTGGAGTGTAAGTCCTTTTCGTTTTACAGCCCTCCTAGGCGCTAGTGACAAGTCTGTCTCCAGGGAAGAAAAGCTACCGTGTCTTCATTCCTATTTCTTCCTAGTGTCCTCCTATGCCTCTTTCTTTCCCACCTCTGCTTCCCTAACTCTTCACGGGCACACACCAACTCCGTTTCTTCTCCCAGTCTTTAAACTATTTGGAGGGAACCGAAGTTTCCGCGCTAATTTTGCGCGCAGTTCCCACGTGCCTGCTTCGGGTCTTCAACTTCCCCTGTTCTCTTTCTCGCAGCATCACTGAACTTTTCCCTCTGCGCTCCCCTGCAGGGATGGTGGGGGACAAAGCGGAACTGCAAAAGAAGGTGGAAAGACCGACTCTACCCCGAAACCGACAAGTTGCCCCACTCCCGCCCCCTCCCGGTAGATCCACCCCCACTGAGCGTTCATTAGCATAAAACTGGCCGGGCCGGGAACCCATCCAGGGGCCTGCTCCAAGCGCGCGCTTTGCTGTGCAGGGGAAGCCAAGGCACCCAAAGCATAGCGTACTCAGGCCGGCAGAGCATCCCAGAGCAAAGTGTGCACCTGCTTCTTGCATGAGCTACTAACCTAAAAAAAGTAAATAAATAAAAAATGGAAGAGAGAAAAAAGAAAAAAGACTTTGGAAAGAAAGAGACTGAGAGCTTGAGAAGTGCTGTGGTCTTCCTTCCCAGTCTCTCCAGACCAGCTTTCAAGAGTCTCAAGCACCCAATTAACTCTCCCACCGAAGAAGACTTGCTAGTGCCCTCACATCTGCCCCGGGACAAACGTACCCCTTTCTTTCCTTTGCACACACGCTCACAAGCAGACACACGCACACATGCGCAAACTCACAGACCCCTCCCCTCGGCGTGCTTTCCCTTGGGGCTTCCGAGCTCAACTCCCTGCTGGTCCCCTGGGACTGCTCCAGGCTTCTCAGCCTCCGGGTTCGTTCCCCTCCGGACCTCAAAGCGACCCCCTTGGCAGCTGACCCACTCCCTCGACTACCCTGACGGTCCCTCGCCCGAAGCGCGTGTCTCTGCTCCCCGAACCCTGCGGGGCAGATCACGACTTCCCCCAGGCCTGGGGCGCCGCCGGGCGCCGCCGACCAGCCCCACCAGTGCCGGGAGGCTTGGGGTGGAACCCAGGTCGTGAGAAGTGCACAAACGCTAGCAGTAGCGCTGAAGGGGGATCCCTAGACGCTGGCGCGCCCAGAAAAAGGGAGCTGTGGCTCCTGGAAAGGCGCCGTCCCCGCGTCTCGCGCTCCCTTCACCCTAAGGCTCTAGGATCCAGGGTCTCACAGAAGCCAAGCCCCGGCGCCCAGGCGGGCAGGGGGAGGACCGGGCCAGAAGAGCAAGAGCTGGGCAGGGTGAGGTGCCAACTTCTCAGGGGGTCGGGGCGCTGCTGGCTGGCCCCGGGGAAGAAGAGAAGAGGGCTCCGGGAAGGGAGCGAGGGAAGGGCGGGAAGGCGGGTGGAAAGGGGCGGCGGGCGACGGGGGCTGCCCCCCGCTATTTACCTGGCGTTGGTGCAGTCATTGTAGAGGGTCTCAAAGTCTTTCCTGGAGATGAGTTTGCAGCGGTTCACTCCGGGCTGGATGGCGCCCAGTCCCCTCAGGATGCGAACCTGTTCCACATTGCACACCACCGGCGTGATCTCCAGCCGCTTCAGCTTGGTGTAGACCGTGTGCAAGCCCCCCACCAAGTGTTTCAGGAACAGGTCGAAAGCCTGGGGCAGGCAGATCAGCTCACAGCCCTCCACTGTGAAGGAAGCCACTTTGGCCCCCCTCAGATCCACCATTTTGCACTCATTATTCTGGGGGGTGTTTTCCACTGGGGACGGGGTTGAGTACACGGGTTTCCCGGGGAGGGGGCCGCAGCTGCTGCTGCTGCTGCTGCTGCTGCTGCTACTGCTGCTGCTGCTGCTGCTGCTGCTACTGCTGCTGCTGCCGGTGCTCGCGGCGATGGGGGTGCTGGAGGCGCCGCCGCCGCCAATGCTGCCGCCCGCGGCCGCCAGGCTGGGGTTGCAGTTGCTGCCGCCACCGCCGCCGCCGCCGCCGCCGCCGCCTCCGTTGCCGCCGCTGCCGCCGCCGCCTCCGCTGCCGCCGCCGCCGCCGGGAGAGGTGACTGTGGCCGCCGCCGCCGCCGCCGCCGAAGCGATGGGCTCCGGCCGGAACAGAGTTGGCCCGGAGGACACCGGGGGTCCGAGGGACGGAGCCGGAGACGAAGTCGCCGACGAGGTGGACGTGGTGGTGCCAGAGGAGGAAGCAGACGTGGAGATCGGGGGTTGAGGGGGAACCAGCTGGGTCGGAGGGATCAAAGCCGCCGGCACTGCCATGGTCACATAGAAGGGGAAAGCGAAGGTGGAGAAGCCAGGGGGGAAAGTTGCCACACACCCCCGGGAGGGGAAGGGGGAAAGGGGGCAGCAGGAGCGACGAGGGCGACAACAACAACTCTAGGAGAGGACGAGGAGGAGAAGGAAGGGAGGTGAAAGTAACAGCGAGCGAGCGAGCGCGAGAGGCGCTCCGGAGAGAAACGCACAAAAGTGTCCCGCAAGTCGAAATGCGAGCCCTCTCCGGGGGCTGGGAGCCAGGGCCGGTTTGGAGGGGGCGGGGGCGGGGAGGGTCGGCTGTTGTCGTGTGGGTTCTGCTCTAGCACAAAGTTAAGGATGAAGGTGAAAAGGAGGAGGTTTGAAGGACTTGGGTTCTCCCTGGCAAGTACATTGATCAAAGATTGAGAGGGGAATGACAGAGAGAAAATGAGCTGAAAAGTGCAGGCTGCCGTCTGGACGAGTTGTTGTTGTCACACGGTGCAGAGGGGAGGAGCTCCGGAAACTTGAAATACCCTTTGAAGCCGCAAAAACCTCACTCACTAGTATTAACCCAAATTATCCAACCAGGAACTCGGAGCAGAGACTCGGAGAGCGCGAGCGTGCGGGGAAAGGGGGGGGGGAGGGCACGGAAAGGAACGGGGGAGGGACGCAGAGCAAAAGCCGGGGACAGAGAAGTGGCGATCGGAGCAGGGAGACCATCTCCTTCTCTCCTACTGCCGTTAGATCGCGGGTCTCAGACTCCGGCTCGGCCGCGACCGCTCGTAATTTTCTCCAAAAGCTCCTAAACAATCGCCAGCTAACTTAAAGAGCAGCCCGAGCGCTCCGAGCTCTCCTTCCAGGATTTAGGATATAGCTCCACGCGATTTTGCAATGAGATAATCAATGAACACATATTCCATTTCCACTTCATGATTGTTAAGAAATTATTTTGAGGGGAAAAAAATCACATGTAAGCAAAACGCAATGTTTTTATTCATCCGGTCGTTTTTATTTTTCTATTAAATTATTTATGGATGTAAAGATAGTGAAAATTCTAGGACAGTTTTCAAGTTCTGGGAAGGAAGTCAGTCCGAAATCGCTTAAGAATAATGGAATAATTCTGTGTTCAATGCCTTCTTTCCTAATAGATGGTGGAAAGAAATGCTTCCACGATGTGGATGGTCTGGAATAACTTCACTTTCGCCCCCAAGACGAGTCAGAAATGCCTGTTACATGTGGAGAATTCAAAGAGATAAGGCACCTCAGGATTTAGAAAGTGGATAAGCGAAGACACCGATTTTTCTTACCCCAAACTCTGTAATTAATTCACCTGCCTTGCACAGTAACCGACTATCATATCCTTTAAGACCCACGGCTGGTTGCTAATGTGGCCTAACACAATAGTTTTTTTTTTTTTTTTTTTTTTTTTCATATTTGAAAAGTGCCACTATTTATTGGGAAAATCCCTTTCAACGTGTCAGTAAAAATATAGTTTTGTAAACAAAGAGAGGAACAAAAGCAAAGCTTCCTAGTTGACTTGTAAAGGCAAAATGGGTAGGTGTACTTAAAACAACACAGGCCTTAACTTTAGACTAACTCTTCCTCATTTCCTTCCTTTTAACTTCTCTTCCTTTTTCTAACTTGTTGCATGGAGGTATTTATTCAAGGTTTTTGACCAACATATGATTTGAACATAGGTCAAGTTTGTGTACTGCTTATATCTCTAAGAATCTTAAAATAGCTTTTGAACCTGCCTGCACATGTTCAATAACTTCACAAGATATGACAGAATGTTTTTGCATTTGACAGATTTTAAAAATAAACTTAAGGAACAGCTTCACATTGTTGGAAATTTTCCTAATGAAATTTTTGCCATTTTGGTGTTGAAATCATTATCACATTTCTCTGTATCATTTTAATCCTTTGAACTCTTTTAGATATAGTGTCAAAAGGTGCAGGAGCTATGTACAGGGAAAATATAACACTATTGACCAATTAGTCTAAGTTGATGCTAAACTTTTTAGGTCAGAGCAATAATATCAGGAAGTTTTCCGGGGTTGTTATAAGAATTCAGAAAATTGTTGCAGAGAAGCAGACAAACTTCTGCAAGAATAGGTAAAGTTTACATTGTTGTTTAGTCCTGTGAAAATAATGTATTTTAATATATTAAGAAATAGTTTTAATTAATATTAGTCCTCAAATCTGTCCTCAATTAAAAGTAGGGATTTAATACATACCATGTACGTCAATACACTTCTTTACGTGTTCATGCTTATTTTAGAAAGTATGACCTTTTAAAAAAAATGCCAAATTACTTTGTTAAAGGGGGGAGGGTAGGAAGAAAGTATCAAAACCCGGAAAACTAATTTTAGTTGGACTTATGTGCCTAACATCAATAAATTCTCGTATGTCTTTAAAATATTAAACTATAGTTCTGTCACTTTAAGTTCTAGACCCACAAAATGGAAAACAATAGAAATTAAATGCTGAGCATCTGCCCTTACCATTCACTCATTTCTCACGTTTCCTTAAACTCTCACTCGCTCAGTACCTGCCACAGTCGGAAACTACAGACAGGAAGTAATGACAGCACACCAAGCTGTAATCCCACTCCGCTTCTAAGCAAACTCCACATTTTCTACTGCAGGGAAACCTGTGCCTACAACTAAAACGTGCTCTTCTCAGAAGCAGGACTTGGGGGCCTTTGCCCCTCTCTGACTGAAATCTCCCCTGCCGCCCACTTCAGTTCTCTAAATGGTTTCAAGGAACCACCACTTACCCCTTTGATCAAATAATAGGATTAAAAAAGGTGCATAGCCCAAATTAAAATAGGTAGACTAAAAAAGCCTTGAAATTATTTTAAGATTTCTTTCTTTTTGTCTTTCTTTCTTTTCTATTTTCTTTACTTTTTTTTTTTTTGAGAAATATTGCCTATGATTAAGGCAAACAGTATTTAATAACAGCAGATAAATCAACCTGAGCTTTCAAATTCTCACTCCATTGCATCTTTAGCTTTCAGAGCTTTTGTCTGGCTTGTTTATTGTTTTATATCTCTGCTTGTTTCAGGTCCTCTCCCTCCATCTCATCTTCTCCAATCTTCACTCAATTTGCATAGGCAAAACTCAAAGTACTGTAACTGATATTAGAAAATTCTCCCTGTGTTTTGTGAAGACGTATTGTGCTGAAATCAATAAGACTGTTTAAAATTCAAAGACCTGCAAATCGTTCTGTTTGTCCTTTGATAGGGCCTGTGCTGATTAAAATGCTACCAAGAAAGCTTAATTGCTGCACTAATTAAGAAGTCTTTAATTTCTTTCCTAGGATATCGTTTGAAGCTTAGCTTGTACCAGTTCAGGGAAGGTATTTTCTTCCCTCCCTCTGCCCCCTTCTGGCCCCTCCCCTCCCTTCTCCCTCCTTCTCACCCCCCACCACCCATAAGAGATCCGAACAAATGGGAGCTAAGAGAGCTTGGTCTGGGTCTCACCATCTATTACTTAACAAAAATCAGCACAGGATACAGAGTTCAATGCAGTATGAAATGCAGTTTTGAGAGGAGCTGTAAGGTTGCAGGAAACTGTAAGAAAAACCATAGTAGCTTTTCCAGCTAAAGACCTGGTGAATACCTGGATGACAACAGGCACTTTAGCCTGATGATGAGGGCAACCTATTTGGTTAAAAGGGGCAGTGACAAGGAAATGAAACAGGGCCACATAAAAACATACTTTCAAAACCTGTGGTCTAAAGAAGAATAAATCTGTAGAAAGTTGGACTTATAGTTGGGATTTGGTAAGTATCATTTTATTTTATGAGTATGAAAATATGAATTCTATGGGGATTTATTTTTGACCCTTTTTATGACCCAGGGAAGCCTAGCACTGTATTACATCCATTCCATTCTTATCTATTGACCTATTTTGTTCACTGATTTCTCAAGTGGGGAAACTGACTAAATGATTTCACAAAGCTTTCTCTTTAATCAATAGTCATTTTTTGGATTTATTCATGCTGCATTATAATTCTGGTAAAGGACTGCAAAGCAGAAGATTGTAAGAAAGATACAAATATTGACAAAGCCAGGATAAGTCATGTCTTGAAATCTTCACAGTTTCAGTACAGTATTTGGAAAAAAGAAAATGCATATTTCATAGTATTAAAAAACTTAAAATAATAGTAACTTGAAGTCAAGGCATATTTGAATATGTTTCTTGAATACCTTAATTTTTCATGAAAGCTTTGAGTATCCTCTTTTTATAGCATCACTGAGGGAAACAGCAATAATTTGGCAGGTGCAGAAAGGACAGGAAGAAAAGATTCATTACAATTTTATTCTTTTAATTTTTTCCAAGTTGTCGTAAAAGCACGCACACAAAAAATATGTACAAATGTATACTCCGGATATAGACTGAATTCCTTTCAGTAGCAGGACAAGGAGATAAAATGCTTAATAGATTCAAAGGGAGATTTACCATTCAGAGCACGACATCACTCTAATTATGTTTACTCTAATTGAAAGCAAGGTTTTTTTGGAATCTGAAATTACTTTCTGAATTTTTTTTTTTAAATAATGCAAGTAGATCAAATGTTGATCACAAGCATTTCAATCTTTCAAAATGTATTGGAAAATTAAATGAAAAGTGGAGTTTGGTACAAACAATGCCCCAGGGCAAAAAACAACTAACACTAGATTTTCCAGTCCAGCCATAACACAAATCAATTTGAGCACACTTCTATGGCCAGACTGCCAGATTGTTATGACTGCTAATTCACTCAATCAAAGGGTGCATTAGCACACCCGGCACAAATAGCTTTAACAATAGAGTGCATTTCTTAACAATTCCAAGATATATCACAATGGAGAAGTAAAGAGGAAGATCATTTTTACATCTACATATTTACTAATGGATATGTTTGATGAATAGAAAAAAAAAAAGAAGGAGATAAACTTCAGGCACAGGTTTATTAAAGAGCCATCAAAGTTTGGTAAATCCAGAAAGATATCAGGGTACCAGTAGTTCACTGACTTTGTTAAACATTCCTCAGGAGAGAGTCCAAAATTGATGTTTGTACTTCAGTAGTAAATCATTGAAGATGGAGAAATTATGCCAAGTAACTCTCTCAAGCCCTTTTAACTCAGACGCACAGCACCCCCAGTCAGCTCAGCAGATAAACCTCTACTACTTTAAGCAAATACTTCTCTACTTTAACACTTTCAATCTCTGCCCTCCCGACTTTTCTTTCCAACTTCTGACTTCTGGTGATTTTCACTTCTATAGTCTCCCTCTCTTTTTCAACCCCTTTAGTCTTTTCATGAACAACAAATAAGGCTTTTATCTCACTGATGCATTCTCTAATGAAGCGCAGAGAGCTTGGTGTTGAATTACCCAAAGGACAGAAGGTTGGGAACTGAAGGTGAACACATCATAACTTGAAATATTCAAACTTTATATTACACACTACTATTCTTAATAAAGAAGTGGTTAAGTAGTTATAATCAACTCTGATTTGCTTTACAGCATGAAAATGCATAGACTGTATATATGCTTACTGAATGCTTAGAGTCATTATCTATTCCCATTCACCATTCACCTTTCAGTAGATCCCAGAGCTAAATGGGGCAGTGTGGAAATACTGCTCTTCCTTCCCTAACCAATCCTTACCTCCTTTTTTTCTGCTTCAGAATAAAAGTGACACGTGGCAGAAAATACCTTGCTGGTTATAGAGCATATTCCAAACAAATCTCTAAACCCTTATGGGAGAAAGAGAGTAGTAGCAGGAATAGTTATAAAGAAAAAAAATCATCCTGGAGTTGTTTTTCTGACTTGAAACTGCATCATTTCCATGACAAGTAGTCAACTTCCCATGATAATTTGGTTATACTTTCCTATCACGACTCAATTCCAGCGTAAGTGTCCTTAATTTCATCTGTGGTTGGTATAAAGGGTTGCCCAGCCAAATATTTGATTAAAAAAAAAAAAAGCACAGTGAGATCATTGTAGAGCTGGATTGTAAAAGAAAGCGGCAGCAAGAATAATCTAAATTGAGATTAATTTCCTCATTTCGTAAATCAGGTCATTGTGAGAGGAATGGCACACTGGATTGGAGTAAGGTCAAAAAGTCAGACATTTAAATCCCTAGTTTTCCAATAAACACTGTACATTTAATTGTACATTTTCATATGTATCGTTTTCTAATTGTCATACTCCTTTCTCTTTCAATCACTCAAGGCTCAGTTTTCCTCTAAAGAAGATCAGTTTAAAGACATATTAATTGCTTAAAATAGTTGAGAGTGAGGTGGAAAGAGGACACGTGAGCTGTTATGGTGTAAAAATATGTTTACTATGAAAACAGTCATTATTGTATAAATTGGTGATGTTAAGAGAAATGTATTTAATTTGATCATACAAGTTTCTATTGATTTCCTATCTGCTTTGCTGTTGTTGTTTTAACTTATTATCTTAGTCTTTTTTCTTTTTCTAAGCTTTACTAAATAAAAGAAGAGGTCATTGTCCAGCAAATAACCTATAACAATTGTCTTATTTGAAGTCAGAAATTTCAAGGATTGTTAGAAAAGAATAAAATGTTTATTTATTTATTGCTCTTCAGAACAAAGAGATTTCTTTTAAAGTTGAAAGAACAACAGTTGCCACCTTCTAGCTGGAGATCTTGTATGTCAAGTTTCAGCCCAGAGCAAATTTTTATAACAAGTTATAAACCCCTGTAACAGAGGGTTTATTATAATGGAAGTGCTGACACAACCTTAACTATAGCGTTGTAAACGGCTATGCTATAATATCCATTAAGCAGAAAGAAAAATAAGCTGGCTGATCAATAATTTATACAAAGAGTACCAACTGCAGACATAATAACTGTAATGTTTGCAAAGCAATCTCTCTGCTCTCCAGGCTTAACAGTAAACGCAAACTAGCAACGCTGTTAATTTCCAACTCCTACAGATAAGAATACAAACAAATTACTTAAAATTATATTTTGCTCAACATTTAGCATGCCTCGATGGGATAAAATAAAATTTAATTATGATGCAACTTGTGCCGGATGCAAAGCTGTTTTGTTTTCCAGCGCATTTTATTTTGAAAGGACATTCATTTGGGACATCAATTATGGGGAAATAGTATGTTTCAAGGAGTTGACTTGGGTCAGGCAGGCTCTTGGAGGAGTTATTCAGACATGGAAACAGATTGACACTATTTAACTTCAAAGAAAGTTACAGGGTTTTATGGAGCCACAACCTGAAATACAATACTGCATGCTCTGATCCAAGTCAACTGTCAGTAAAAACACACCTTGTTGTTAGAGTTCATGGGAAAAAAAGACATTGGTTTGGAAAACGTGGCCATCATTAGTGTCTAGTGGATCTGAGTACTCATTTAATACAAGCCTCATTTGCACAGAAGCACTGTGTGTCATTTCTACCTAATAAATGTGAATCAGAAAATGGGAGATATATTATCTTCTCTGAAAAACGTTTGAAAATATTTAAAAAGATTTCTATAGTTATTCTTGCTTTCTTTTATCGGCATACGTGGAACACGTTATTTATATATTGTTGTTGTCATTGATGGCTTTTAAAGCAAGAAAAGAATGAGGGGGATTCAAGAAGGAAATATAGACGTGCAGGATCCCAAATTGCCCACTGTATACTTATTGGATGGTGAGCCAGATTGTACATTTCTGAAGTCCACACCTCAATTCATCTTTTTATCTGTTCATTTCCTGTTGGTGGGGTTGGTGGGGTGTGTGGAACTCAGTAGAATGAAGAGACTTTGCTATCAGAGTTGTAAAATGGTGTATTACCCTGTGAGCAATTGCACTTGGAAAGGAACCAGTAATTTATATGAGAAGTGTTTAAGATTGCCTGCTCACCCAGTGATCCATGCCAGGTCAGTTCCAGTAATGCTAGAAAACAAAAGGAGGTGCACATCACTGGGAAAGAGACACCTTATATGCCTGAAGAGCTTGTGAAGGGAAGCAATAAAATGCCATTTTCTCAAATGAACTGATCATTACCATTTAAAATCCCGAGGGCTGTGGGACTGGGGAGGAGAGAAAGAATTTTTCTTTTGGTTTAACAGGGCTCTGAAGTCCTGGTTTTAAGGGGGAGGTGTTTCGTTGTGATTGTGTTTCAGCCCTATGCTTTAGCAAAGGTCAAATCTTGAAACAAAGGTGCATTTTTAAAACAATGAAATGGAAAAAGATGGACACAATGGATCTGAGCGTGCACACGGCCCATTTTAAATTTAGAATTTAACTTTTTACAATTATCAGTACAAACAGTAACACAACCCTCTACTAATATTGTCTATGCTGGTCTCTAAATTGTTGGTAGTAATTTTTTACCTTAACAGATTTTCCCATATCAACCTCCTGGATCCTCCAGTTTTCAGAAGACTGTGGGATACTGGCAGCATGTTATACAAGGAAACACTTCCTATGAATTCTTTAAAGACCTCTTTATTCTTGCTTAGCAAAGTCCAAGCACAGGCTCTGAGTATACCTCTTCTGGAGGAGAAGTTGCAACATTGTTACCTTTTAGTGCATGCTTTCTCACACGCTGTAGAGGCTGTAGAGTCGTTTTAGCTTTTATTTATTTATTTATTTATTTTGCAGTTTTTGGCCGGGGCTGGGTTTGAACCCACCACCTCCCGCATATGGGGCTGGTGCCCTATTCCTTGAGCCACAGGCAGCTTTTAAATCAAGAGACCAGTTCATTCACCTGTGGGCCATATCCTCATCCTCCAATATTGCATATTTGGAGAAGAAGATAAAGAAAATGGCTTTTTCCTATATAGATTAGAAATCATAGCCTACCAATTGGCTCGAGATTTAGTGCATCCAGAAATCTTTACTGATTTAATTCCTGTGCGTTGTAATAATTTACACCCTCCATTCTGATGAGAAAGACAATTATCTTCTACGTTTACACTTGTTGATTGATAAGTTTCTCTGCAGGTGGTCTCAAGCCATTTCTTTTCCCTTTGAATATCTAGTACAATGCTTAGCATTTGCAGGTGCTCAATAAATCTCAACTGGGTAATTAAAACTGTTTCTATATTATGCCCTCCATTTCCTTTGCCCCCAAATTATGTAAACTGTTCATTCCCCAAATAACATAGTGTTGGACTCAGACCAGGATATTGGTAAGTAACAAAATGTTAGATACACTTATTTCCATTCTAATATGCGACTAAGTTAGGAAAATTCTCCAGGGAAAAATCCGAAGATGCTGATAAGTTGGGTTTCAAACATCTGGAAAAGAGAATCTTAGACTTATAATTGATGCTTGTATCTGGGACCCCTACAGACAGAATCTTCTTTTCTTGGTCATCACAAGAGCCATTACGGTGTCTTCACCAAAACTGAAAATATAGGTGAGAGTACTTCTTGAAGTGCTGCTGTAGATGATGAAGAAGAGAAAATCTGTGTGAGGAATTTTACCTCTGACATGTGAGTAAGCAGAGGGTGTACGACAATTTCTGAAGTTTTCACCTTAAGATCACTTTAATGTACGTAACAGCTGCTGTTATGCAAAGCACACTTATTTCCATGCACCAACTGTATACTGGTTGCTGATGATACAAGGAGAAAAAGACATTCATCCTGATCAGACTTCACTGTACATTATTTCTGTTGAGTCTTATCAGGATAACATCACTGAAGTTTTGTGTTAGAGGAGCCTGGAAGATTATCTAATCCTAGTATTCCAGAACTCATGGTACCATTTCCCCAGTGACTGTGCTAGATATCAGAAGTGGTCCTTGGAGCTTCCCTTTTGAGCTCAGAGGCACTCTAGAAACTTTGTCAGGGAAGGACGGCAGGGAGCTTCTCATTATGAGTATTATCAGCTTCATTTTTATATGTCACACCTCATCTTTAAATAAAGGAAACTGAAAATTCGCAGTATATGAGAACTTACCCTTTAAATTGCTAACTAGTTGGGGGTTAAGGCAGGTATTGGTTTAAAAATCAAGTCTTCATTGATTTTTTCCCTCTGTCTTCAAACTCCTTTTGGAGGTAAGCAGGAGAAAATCTTTTTATTTATTTTATTTTTTTTGTAGAGACAGAGTCTCACTTTATCGCCCTCGGTAGAGTGCTGTGGCGTCACACAGCTCACAGCAACCTCCAACTCCTGGGCTTAGGAGATTCTCTTGCCTCAGCCTCCCGAGTAGCTGGGACTACAGGCGCCCACCACAACGCCCGGCTATTTTTCTGTTTTTTTGCAATTCGGTTGAGGCCGGGTTTGAACCCACCACCTTCGGTATATGGGGCCGGCGCCCTACTTGATGAGCCACAGGCGCCGCCCAGGAGAAAATATTTTTATTTCATTTTATTTTTAAGAGAAATGAAAACATACTAGTCCGGCATGGTTGGATCTAGACTTATGGTTCTCTGCCTGTTTCTACCCCTGAGAAAAACCTTCTCTATTCTCTAATAGAGCTATCAGTATGTTCTGAGCGGCTGTTTAGATGGTTGTGTTTATGTGCTACAGTGCGGCAGGACAGGAATGGAGGGATCAAAAAAACAAGGTTGTGGAGATATTGTTATTTCAGGACAGGATTTCTGGGATCGTGAGAAATACTGAACTTGTATGTGATATTAGAATATCTTGACTTTTGTGAGTTCCCTGCTTTTCTTTGGCTAGCAAATGACAGTGTCCACCAGTGACAGTCACCTGTTGAAGTGCTCTACAAAATCAGGCATTACATCAGCAGCTGATTGTGCAAACACATTACTTTTTTGTAGTTTCTTACCACCCTCAGTCTGCTTTTTCATAAAAGACTATCCAGGCCCTTTCTTCAATCTTTTTTTATCCTGCTTTCAAGAAATGTCACTTTCTACCTCTTTCCCAGGAGATGATTCAGGGGTCACTCAAGAGCTATTCCTAACAGAGCCCTGGCATGCCTCCTGCTGCCTCATTTACATTGTCTTGACTGTGTGGCTTTTTCATTTACTCTTGCTTTAGAGGGAAGCCGCAAAGTAGGAAAGACTTGAATGGCACTGTGTCTTCAAAGAAGTGCCTTGAGCTCTGGAATGCAACAAAGTGGGAAAAACCACTGAACACTCGGAAATGTCAACAGTGAGGTGGGAACTCCAGAGCAGGTGGATGGGGCTTGCTAGGCATTTTCTCAGACAGGGTAATCGACTCAGCTGAACATGAAAATGGATCTATTACCCACAGCAACTAATTTAACTGATTTTGAAACACATTGGTAAAAGCATTAACAAATTTAAATATGTGCTTACCAGGTGGTTCTTTGTTATATTTTTATGTAACTGATTTGATTGACAAATAATAATAATCATTACTAGAAAAGAATTAAAATTTCCAATAATCTGAACATGTGGTCCTAATAGAAAGCTATAGGCTTTGACTTATTTAAGTATTAAGGAAGACATAAGGTCAAACTAATTTTAATAGCGGAAACGCATTTATACTTACTGGTGGTAAGTTGAACTTAAAAGAAGGCAAAAGTGTTCCCAAATGCTATAGGCCAATGGTACCAATTGGTAGTTTAACAACTTCCAAGCACAGAATATAAGCAAAAAATATAGAAATAACAATCTATAATTAATAAACTTCATATAATAAGCATTACATCTAGCAACTGAACAAATAGTATTTTATATGCAAATGAAAAGGGACACACTTATGTCTGGTATATTTCTTTTAACCTTAATATTCAGAAATAATCATCAGCAGTATCTTGACAAGTTTTCTTAGCCAAAATGTTCTCCTAATAAACCTGACTTCTACTTGTTGACTTTCTAAAACAATCAGGTATTGTCAGGGGTAAATATAGAAAGTATTGCATACATATCGAATTTGTGAATGTTAATATGATTAGCCATCATAAAAACATAAAACATTCAAAAATCATCAAACCAATGCTGTATTTTAAGTTCTCTAGGTGTAGATACATTAGTTTTATTCTGAAAATTTTTTAAGAGAATATTTTCTATGAAAGTGTATTTTAAGTATTTTTACAGTATTACTTCTTATTTTAATAATATCATAATATATCTTTTCCTAATTTAATTACACAGAAACAATTTCAAGGAATCACTTTCTACGTCATACTCAATACACACACATTCACTCATTCATGCCTATTTTCAGAATTTTCTAAATAGCAGGTACTTTCTTTAGATTTATAGTCTATAACTCATGGTATTTTTGCTATCCAAAAAATGTGTATCTACTTTTTGTTTTCCATTTATGTAATTTCAGTCTAAAAGCACTTACGAATCCTAACAACACAGCAAACATTTGTTATGTAAACATTTTACTTTATTATCAGCCTTTGTTTTCCAATACAATGCTTTAAAAATATCCTCTCTTGTATAAAGGACATTGTTACTAAAAGGCAGCTCAAAACTTGTCCTTCGCTTCCTTCCATTGATCTGTTGCCTCTTAGGCAATATGAACAGCTGTCTCCAGCTCACCCACAAGCAAGCTGAACATAATAATAAGGCACTGTTACTGGCCTGTCTCTGTTGGATGATTATACAAAAGGGTGCCAGTTCTTTTCCATTAAAGATAAGGTAACAAAGATACCACAGAGAAGAAAACTGGTTAGTAAAAGCCAGTGTGCGCTTCTGCCTTTTAGGTTATTTCTCTGGTAACCACTGAGTTTCTCTTTCAGTTGGGTTTCCAATAAGGTGAAGGTGCCCTCTATAGGAGACTCCCAGTAAATGCTGCTTCTTTATATTTGGGTGACAACAGGCAGGTTTTCCCCGTTCTCCAACTTAAATAATCACAGAACTCTGTGTGAACACGATTGAACTCTTCCTAAATTGTAGGGGGAAAATTAGTTTAAAGCTCACAATCAGCTAGGTAAATCTAATGCCTTTCCGAACTAAGAGAAGTCGAACACTGGGCAAGCTGTACAGCATGTTGGTGTTTGATATTTGCTGATGCTGTGGTAACAGGATGGGTATTATAAGCTCAGAGGCATGGCTGCAAACAGAAAGACTGAAGGTCTTGGAATAGTTGAGTGAAAAGTGGATCTAAACAGAAGACTCCACATGCAAAGAGACACATTCACCCCCTAATAAATACACCTCCCTAAAAGGTCTTCTTATCTTCCCTTCTTATAAAGGTTACCATAATGCAGATTCATTATCAGTCCCACCGGGTAGCATATAGCTCAGTAAGAAATTGCTTTTGTTAGCACGCTCATAGAAAGAGATTAGCTATTTCACCGTATCTCTTGGGTCTATTTGAAATTTTGGGAATTCTCTCTGTAATTTAAAATGGAAGTTAAAGCCAATGTGAATAGACTAGGGAAAATCTCACAAATTAAACCTCTCCATCTGGAAGTTTTTTCATCACTCATTGCAAAAGTATAAGCCGAAATCACATTTGTTACAGGCAGGAGAGATTTCATCAGTGATGATGCAATTACATGCATATCGATGTTTTAATAATTAAGCATTTTAGCTTCACAGCAAAGTTAAGAACCTAAATGCTTAACAATGTGTTGGATTTAATTTTTGTCTTCATTGACTTTGTATATTACTTAGAGTTTGTCACTGAAGTCATCTATTTACAGACCTTGGACTATGACTTCAGCCTGTGTGGAATGTGTGTAGGAGAGTCTTTTACGTGTATTGCCTGTATCGTAAGCTAGGGGATGGACAGGTGGATGGAGAGGCCTAGGAGAGGGGAGAGTATTTGCTTCCTTTTACCCATCTGACTGCATTTCTCCTCAATATAAGCTAAAATATCCCCTTATCTGTGAATCTGTGTTCCTATGGCACGGGGTATATATCTCAACTATAATATTTATGGGTCAATTAGTATATGCCAGACACTGTGTTAAATATTTTATGTCAATTATCTCATTTAATCTTAACAACAGGCCAGGCGCAGTGGCTCATGCCTATAATCCTAGCATTCTGGGAGATTGAGGCAGGTGGACCGCCTGAGCTTAGGAGTTTGAGACTAGCCTGAGCAAGACTGAGTCCCCACCTCTACTAAAAATAAAAAGAATAAAACCTACCATGGCACTGTGGCCAGCATCAATAGTCTCAGCTACTTGGGAGACTGAGGCAAGAGGATGGCTTGAGCTCAAGAGATTGAGGTTTCTGTGAGCTGTGATGCCGCAACACTCTACCCAGGGCAAATGAGTAAGACTCTGTCTCAAAAAAAAAAAAAATCATCACAACACAAGAGAAAGATGATTATTCTATCCCAATACAAAAATGAAGAAACTGAGGTTTGAGAGACTAAATTACTTGCCCAGCTTACCCTAGGGCCTAATTTCTTTTCCCCAAGGATATACTCATTTCTGATCTCACTTATTAAATATTCTCCCATCTGAGTGTCTTTCATATGTTCAACTTATTTGCACCCCTGTCATCCTAACACAACTGCCTGGTAAATCGAATCCCCAGCCAGCACTAACACAGCAATCTGCTATCCCACTGGATGGCTGAGCTTTGCTAAAGACTCTCCCACAGCTTTGCGGAATTGTATCCTTAATTACTTGTGACTCTTAGTTGCAAGCTTTAAAATTTAAGCTAGCTTATCCAGAAAAGGGATGAATAAGTTCACGTCATAACACCAACAGAAGTCAGGACTCCAGATAGTCCTAGGGATGACTTCAACCAGAGATTCCCATGTCTTCTTATATTATTCTCATTGTATGAAGCTGCATTTGTCAGATTGTCTTCAGTTTCTCAGTCTAGGTTCTTCTACACAGTTGGATTCATGGTTCCTAACATAAGTCATTCACAATGCTTCTAACCCCAGCACCAGAGATGGATTAAGACTTTTCCTTGGTACCCAAGAATGCAAATCCAAGGAAGAACTCTTATTGGATCACCTTGGGAATGATGCATATTTCTGGATAAAGAAATGGTCAAGGGCTGTAACCAAGGTAGTGGTTAGGAGCATGTGAAGGATGGAGTCTGATACCCAGAGAGCAAAAACTGATCTGTTTGAGTTGGAACAAGTATTCATCCTGGTGCTTCAATTTTCATGTCAGAACAGAAGGAGATAATAATTTTACCTGCTTGATTTTGTTGTTCTTATGATCAAGTGAGTTACTATGTAGTAGATAGCACTACACAGATCATTTGGCCTTAGGATTGGTTTGGCCATCTGTATCTTAGAATACAGATCAAATACTAGCTCGGTATTCTATATTGACACTGCTTCTATTGCAAAAAGAAATTAAGTTCATCAGATGCTCAGCTTAATGAGTGAGGCCAGTTAAAGCAAAGTATTTAAGAGCATGAAAGCTAGACTCTGAAGGATACTTTTAGAGGGAGCAGTGAGAAATTATCCTAAAGGAAGAGACTTTTCCAAATGAAAGAATGAGAAGCATTAGACAGGTAAATCTCCAGATGGCTACTATACAACCATGAATAGGACACGATCCACTGTCACTGGAGGACCATCCACAATCTTTTCTATGTCACGTTAATCAGTTCCATCTTTCCATCTCCTCGATGATGGTTCTAAAATTTTTCCACATACTGAACCCAGCTCCTCAAACACTAGATATGTATTCTATATTGACACTCCTTCTATTGCAAAAAGAAATTAAGTTCATCACATCTTTACCATTTCCTGGTTGGACTGTTGCAAGAGCATCCTGATTTTCTTCCTCAGCCTTGTCTTTCATATATCCACATTATTTCTGATCCACACTTCAACTTGACTGTACCATTTTCAACATGAAAATTTAATGTAGGTCATGCTGCCTGTATAATAAAGCATTTCACTGGTACCCCTTCACCTCCAGAATGAAGTTCAAGTTAGTATTGACCATGACCTAGAAGAATTTGTGTCTGCTGTTTTCGTATTTGAGGGCTCTCCAGGCACAATTTTTCTTTTGTTATTATCATTTCTGTTTTAAGACCATTCGTTGACCTGTTTTAGACAGGTAGCTAGCTAGTTAGATAGATAGAAATAATTATAATAATTTGCTAAGGCTGCAGTAACAAAGTACAACAGATTGGGCGCCTTAAGCAACAGAAATATATTTGCCATAGTTCTGGAGGCTGGAAGTCCAATATCAAGGTCTCCCAAGATTTGTTTCTTTCTGAGGCTCTCTCCTTGGCTTGTGCATGGTCTCCTTCCTGCTGTGCATTCACAGGGTCTTTTCCTCTGTACATGAACCTTTGCTGTCTCCCTAAGTGTTCTAATCTCTTCTTATAAGGACTTCAGTTAGATTGGAGTAGAATCCACCGTAACAGCCTCATTTTAACTTAATCACCGCTTTAGATGCCTCATTTCCGAATACAGTCACATTTTAAAGTACCGGGGATTAGAGATTCAACATATGAGTCTTGAGAATTCAGTTCCACGTGTGTTTTAGAAAGTTTAAAGTGCTGAATTTGTGAGTTAAAAATCACACTACTCCTATGGTGAAAATACTTCCTTTGCTTCTCATTAGACTTGGAGAAGCACTCTGTTCTTTCTCCTCTGAGTGTTATTTTTAACTTGCAATTTTTACTTTGGCTTGTTTGCTTTTATATTTGGTAACTATCCCCACTGGCAAGAGTTCCCCTAGACCATTTCTCTCCTATTCTTCATGGTATTCTCTTTCTATTGCTGTGGTTGGAAAATACAAGTTACTCAATGCCTGTTGAATGAGAAATGACCCACTTCTATACCATGTTATTTCATGTGTCTGGGCTTTCGGTTATGACTACCTCCTCCAATATTTGTTTGCTTAGCTAACTTCCTTATCCTCCAAGACATCTCTCCAGGAAAGATCCTAAGCTGACAATAGTTAATAATCCCACTTCTATGCTCTTACATTATCCTGCGTCTACCTCTATTTTTTTGTTAAGCTATTATACACATAAGTATATATGATATATTGATAGTACCTGTCTTTATTAATACTAGGGAACAGGTTTCAATCATTTTCTCATTTACAAGGTATAGCATACTTGCTAACACATGGCAATCCTCAAGATGAACTTTGTGTTTTTTTTCGTTTTTTTTTTCCCCCCCGCGGTTTTTGGCCGGGGCTGGGTTTGAACCCGCCACCTCCAGCATATGGGGTTGACGCCCTACTCCTTTGAGCCACAGGCCCTGCCTGAACTGTGCTTTTTTAAGGAACAACTTAACTCTGCTTGAATGACCAAATTTTGAATAAATAAAATGCCATGCATTAAAGAATAAATGATTTAAATAATGGCATTCTACCTCTTCTTTAATACCTTTCCTGATAATTTGAGTCTAAACATCTCTCTTCTTACGGTTTATTTTATCTATTTCATTATGCATAATCAACTATCTTCTAAAATCTATTGGAAGTATTGCCTTCAACTGCTATTTCCATCTTTAGTCATTTAAATTTGAGGTTAGTTTATGTCTTTCTCTTTTTTTTTTCATCTCACCAGCTAGAGGACAGAAAATTTTGTCTTATATAATCCTACAAAAAGGTACATGTGCTTCTAAGTGTTTCCTTATTTGATTCAATTTGTATTAATTTGAAGCGTGTGTAAATTCAGAGATATTTAGAAATATAATGTGCTTTATCAGTTAGCTGTTTCTACATAAAAATACGACCCAAAGCTTAGCAGCTTAAGAAAAAAATCACTACTGATTTAATGCATGGCTGTTTAGTGGGAAAACTGATGTGGCTCTTCTGGGTGAGTTCGAGTGTCTGTTCTTTTGCTCATTATATGTTGTATGAATTACCATTTATAGTGGTATTTTTATAGTTTTTTATTTTGATGTATAGAATTTGTGTATTTGGAATATTAATCCTTTGGCAGTTATATGTGTTAGGAATATATGCCCCCAGTCTGTGGCTTATATTTTCACATTCTTTGTGGTAGTTTTTGATGAACAGAAGTTCTTCAGTTTAATGTTATCAAATTTCTCCTTTTTTCCTGTATATATTTCTCTTTTTCTGTCTTGCATAGGAAATTTTCCTAACTCAAGAACCTAACCTTATTCTCTGAAGTTTTTTTTTTTTAATTTGATTTTTGCTTCACACATTTACATCTTTAATAAGCCGGGAACTGATGCATTTCATAGAAGAGATGGGCACAGGCACTGTGGAGGGGAAAGGGTGCTGCCTCTGGGGGTGGAGGCCCAGCACACTCCTAAATGTCCACTAACCCCCAACATTTTGGCACTGAGAACCAGTTTCCTGGAAAACAATTTTTCCAGTGATGGTGGGTCGGGGCAGGATATGATAGGAGCTCAGGGGGTGATGCCAGCGATGGGGAACAGCTGTAACTACAGAGGAAGCATCGCTCACTCAGCTGTTACTCACCTCCTGCTTACGCAGCCTGGTTCCTAACAGGTCTGGCTCCCCAGCCCCGATCCCGGGGGTTGAAGATCATAGCTGTAAAGGACAGAATAGTTGTTCACAACAGAGAACTATCTAGACCAAAATGTCAATTGTGTGAGGCTGACACACTGGGAGGAGGGCTTCTTAGAACAGCCATAATCAGTGTTGTTAAATTCTTTAGTGTGCTTAAAAAGAAAGCACACTCTATGATTGTGGGTGTAACTGGTTACTCTGTTCTATGTGCTTCTGTTAGTTGACCTTGTTAATTTTGTGGTTCAAAGATTTCATAATCCTACTGATTTTTTTGACTACATAATTTATCATTATTGAGAGAGCTGTGCTAACATCTCCCAGTATGTGGATTAGTCTAGTTCTCCTTTCAGCTCTGTTAACATTTTGTTTAAATAATTTGAGGCTTTGTTTTTAGGTGGTATAAGGTTAGGGTTTTCATGCTCTTCTGGTGAACTGAAATGTATGTTTGCTTGGCACCTGTAGCTCAGCAGCTAGGGTGCCAGCCACATACTCCAGAGCTAGCGGGTTCGAATCCAGCCCAGGCCTCCCAAACAATGACGACTGCAACCAAAAAACACCCGGGTGTTATGGCGGGCATCTGTAGTCCCACCTACTTGGGAAGCTGAGGCAAGAGAATCCCTAGAGCCCAAGAGTTTGAAGTTACTGTGAGCTGTGATGCCACAGCACTCTACCGAGGGTGACATAGTGAGACTCTGTCTCAAAAAAAAAAAAAAGAAATGTGTGTCATTTTTAAATGCCTATCATTTTTCCTAATGCATTTTTATTTTATTTTATTTTGTTTATTATTATTATTATATATTTTTTGCAGTTTTTTGGCCGGGTCTGGGCTTTTTATTTACATTGATTTTGTCTAACATTTTTACAAGTGCATTTAACTTTTTATATTTTAATATTCATTTGCTATAGTCCTCACTATCCATTTATTTTTCATTTTTAATGTACTTACATTTTAGGATTTCTCTCATACGTAGCATGCCCTGTCCATTGTTTTAAATCCGAGTGGAAAATCTTTGTGGTTTAAGAGGGTCATTTGGTCCATCCACATGGACTGATATTACTAATATGGGTTGCATCTATAGCTATCATCTTATCTCATGGTTTTATTTGTACCATTTTTATATTTTGTATCCTTTTTCCTTGCCTCATTATCCATTCATGACTTACCTGGAATTAATCACCACTGTGATGGATGCAAAATAGTGTTCATGTATTTCTAATTCCTTTTACATTTACAAGTGTTCTATTGTAAGACCAAATTTTTTACTCTTCTGAAATTATTATTTCTTTAATTCATTGTAATCCATTAATTATTCTTTATTTCATATTGACATTGGCCTGGATTTGTTTGGTTGTAGTCTATTCCATCTGGCTCCCATCATTTTGACATTCCCATAACATTCTTTGGGAGTTCTAAAGTTTCTGGCAAATAGTCCGGATTCGTTTTGTGCTTGTCATGCCCCAGTCCTGGAATCAGCCAATTCTCCAAGGGGCCCAGTCTTTGTATAAGATTATATTTACAATCCAAAATCAGGACTGAGTCAAATGTTGTTTTTTGTTCTTGTTTTTTTTTTTCAGTTTTTGGCCAGGGCTGGGTTTGAAACCGCCACCTCTGGTATATGGGGCAGGCACCCTACTCCTTTAAGCCACAGGCGCCGCCCAGAGTCAAATGTTTCTACACAATATAAAAATGTATTAGCCAAAATAGATTTAAGAAAAATGTATTAGAGAAAGTGACAGTCAATTAAAAAGGATAAACATTGCAATTCACCAGAAAGACACCAGACACCATGCTCAGAGATGCTTATTAGTATGTGTATTTCATTTATTTACTCTCAGTAAATAAAGTAAGATGTATATACATATTATATATGGATGTACATACATATTATTTATAAGAAAATGGAAGAAATATTTGTGTGTCACATACATTTGTATCTGCTCCTATATCTAGTCTTGCTTTCTATCAATCCACTCCTCCTAGGAATTTATACAATATTTTCACTTCCAATCAATTGTGTTTATTCTAGTTTAGTTTCCTCAATTTCTGTGTTTTTGATAGTGAGAAACCTGACTTCCATTACTCTCATTTATGTTTACTTATTATCAGATCTCCTTGTAGGTAACCAGTATCCCAAGTGCTGGCTGCCTCTTTGACCTTGGCCCTTCTGCTATCTCCTCAGGCTATCATCCTGCAATTACCTCTTGGGCAACCCTGGCCCATCTCCACCTCATAAACCTCACTGCATTCTCTGTCCTCAGCTCTGTCAGTCTTGACGCCACATTTTTTCTAGTTCTGGCCATATCCCAGAAGAAAGGAAGGAAAGAGAAAGAGGACAACAAGGTCCTGAAATTGGGAGCTAAAGTTTATCTGGATGTTTTTAAGGACCACAGGTGAAGGCAGGTTTTAGTGCTCTCCTTCTCTCTCAAAGATCCCCTTTTCCATGAAGTTATTGGTTGCAGAAAATCTTAATTACTTGCCAACTAGTGGGTGTGTTTAAGGAGATTTTAAAAATTTCTTCCCAAAGAGTTGTCCAGGGCACTTGGTCCTCTATACTGCCAGAGACAAAAGCTGAGGTAGGCATTTATGTGCAACCTCAGAGGATTTAATATTTTATACAAATGAATGAGATTTGGAATTAGGCGTAAGTCCTGGTTCCTTGAAATTGGGTCGGATTCTATACCAAGCATAAGTGGCTTTTCCAAAATCTCATCCTAACAAATTGGAAATTAGAATCCACGCTTTTCCATGTCTGTTGACTTCTAGACAAGTGCACTTCATATTTTAATTGCAAAAATAAGAAAACAATGTTATGATTGCTGAAAATGATGAATAAATGTAACAAGTTATTCAAGATTCTCTGCTTCAAGTTATTAGAGTAATTTGCTTATTATTTTTTCTTATTTCACTTTATTATAAAAAAGGATTCTTATGCTAGAAATAGATGTTGAAATCACTGAGTAACTGTGGTATTTCTCTGTAGATACAAACTCTGCCTTCTCAAACTGTTTACTTCTATTACCCTATGACAACAAAAAATAGGTAAGAGTCACTTTCTTTCTGTATGACATCATTTATCCAATATTATTACTATATTTCAAGATTTTTAAATTAGGCAATTAAAAGATTATAGGGTCAAGCTATACACATAGTGAAGTCATAGACATCTAATTGAAATATTTCACCTGAAAATGGTCACACAATATACAGTTTAAGAATAATTATGTAATCCTTAACATAATTTTTTTAGGATTTTGAAATATTTGTACATTTTATTCACAGGATGTGATAGTGAGTCATCGTGTGCATTCCTTCTTATCCCCATTCCTACCTCCCCCAGAATTTCCTTGGTTAGTAGACTTGGTACTTGGGAGAAAGCTGACTCCTACCCAGAAATAGGTCTTTAGTTCCCTTAAGCTAGTAGGAACATTTTTTTTTCAGTTTTCTGGTCATTGTCTTTCGTCCTGGAGGAGGCATGGACTTCAGCAGTACGGAACTTCTTACCTTGCTATTTGGAATGCTGAGACAGAAATACATAATCTGACATTCTCTGCAGATGGCAATGGGGAAATGTAGTCTCTATGGCTTCTAGCTAACTTTCTTGCAGTTATCATGTAAAGGGGACTTGAGACGAAGGAGAGATCACAGAAAGGAGACCAAGCGTTATATGTAACCTAAAGCATTTGTATCTCCTTAGTATTTTGAAATTTTATTTTATTTTTTTCTCTTTTAATACTTCCCAACTTTTTATTTTTTTTTATTTTATTTTTTTTTAATTATTTTTTATTGAGTCATAACGGTGTACAATGATTCAGGCTTGGAGTACAGTGTGCAGGCTTCCCATACAATCGGAGATATTTTTATCCACCTGATTAATGTAACATTCATGATATTTTCTCATTTACTATGTGAAAACAATTTTGGTCCGTATTTAGAAGATTTCTCCTGACCCTTCACATATGCACCACAAGTGTGATCTCACCCTTTATCATCTCTCCCCCCACCCTCTCCCTCCCCTTCCCTCTCTCACCCCTTTCCCCTTCTTATTGTGCAATAAGTGGATTGTAGCCTTCGCTTGAAAGATATAAATTTGCTTCATATTAGGGGTGTATACATTGGATACTTTTTCTTCCATTCTAGAGATACTTTGCTAAGGAGAACATGTTCCAGC
>CAUYRH010120810.1:0-15030 GCA_963574655.1 Perodicticus potto | reverse complement strand
GCTGCGGCAGCCATCTGAAGAACCAGCAGGCTGGATGACAGGCAAGGAGGGGGACCTCCAACCCCCACCAGAGGCTCCAATAGCCAAAAAGACTGGACAACTGCCAAGGAGACACCTGTGCCTTGGTGTCTCCTTCACTTTACACTTAGGACTAAATTTGGAACCCCCATTTCCTATGCTGAGGTCAATTTCTTGTGAATTTCCTAGGCCTCAATTCCATGAATGGACTGTATCCATTCATTGATACACTCATTCACCTTGCCCCCGGCAGAAGGGACTGTATCCATTTGTTTCCTGGCCAAGGAACCCATACACCTATATATACCCTAAGACTAAAGGCCTAAAGGAGGAGACGGGGAAAGACCGGGAGAGAAATGGAGAGAGCTTCTCTCTCCCCACTTGAATTCTCTCCCTCTACCAGGAGCTTTACTGTTTTCTGTAAATAAATCCTGTCTTACCACTGGGGGGCTGGGGGGGGAAATAATGTAATGAAGAATAATAAAATACATGTATTTAAAAAAAATTTTTGGAGATTTAAAAAAAATAAGAAGAAGAAGAAATGAGACTTTGTAGAGTACAAGGTGGAAAGAGAGCGCTAAGATTCCTTCATGAAGTCAGAGCTCTCAGAGATGCCACCTCAACAGAAGGGTTGGATTGGAATAATTCATTCACCAGTACGAGGAGACTGCAAGAAAATTCATCTGCTCCTTCCTGGTTTATCAGAGAAGTCTCTCCTGAGAACTCTAGATGTAAGGGCTCTGCCTCACAAAGGTTTAGGGTTTGGAATGTCAGGGCTCCAACATAGAGAAATTATTAACATAAAATTGGTACCGTGGCAAGAGACAACCCAGGAAGACCAGAAGAAGCAAATGCAAAACAATCCTGAAAGTACATGAGCATAACCCCAGATAAAGTCCCATGGAAGATGACAGGTCAAAATCTAAAACTGAAATTCGAAATTATAAGGAAATTCCTACCATGAGTGAGAGTCAGCAGACAAACAAGACATTAGAAACCCAACAACCCAACCCTCAGAGAAAGGAAAAGTTGACAGAGACCATAAAACAAAACTATTTTTTAAAATTAGACTCAAAAGAAATAAAAGTACAAAGGGAACATACAACACAAAAGAAGAATGAGCTATTTGGGAAAAGATTTCAAAGAAAGCTCAGGCTAGAATGATGGGAAATGCCTTTACTCTACTTCCCCCAGCCCAGAGTCTTGCTCTGTTGTCCCCAGTAGAGGACAGTGCCATCATGCCCATCATCACAGTTTACTGAACCTCCAACTCCTGGGCTCAAGTGATCCTCCTGCCTCAGCCTCCCGAGTAGCAACAACACTTAGCTAGTTTTTCTATTTTTAGTAGAGATGGGGTTTCTCTCTTGCTCAGGCTGGTCTCCAACTCCTGAGCTCAAGTGATCTTCTGGCCTCAGCCTCCCAGATTGGTAGGATTACAGGTGTTAGCCACTGTGTCTCACTGAGAATTTAATTTCTGTGTGTTTTTCAAATATACTGTCTTCAGGAGAAAATCTGATAAATTTTGCTGATAAGACTTTACTTCAAGTTGCATTCTGGTAAAAGAATTCATCTCTAATGGTAAAACTTCAAGCACTGGAGATAGGAAGGGACCAGGGGGAGATTTCGGCACCCTCCCTGCATGCTTCAGCTCACACCTAAACCGCCCCATCTAGCCTCATACTGAGCTTGTTCTGGCAAAGGACCCAAAAGGGACAAGTGGAAAGGGAAGAAATGGAACTAACCCATACAGAGACGAGCCAGCCAGGCAGCCCGCAGCAAGCCCACAGAAGATCTGGAAAACAAAAAACAAGACTAAGTTAGCCTCTAAACATGACACCGAGCCACCAAGAGCAGCTGTTAGCCTGCTCTCCCCACCTTCCTGCCCTGCCTATCATTCAGGTTTCCAGGTCCCTTCAAAAAGCTTCTGCTTAGGGAGGTGCCTGTGGCTCAAAGGGGTAGGGTGCTAGCCCCATATGCCGGAGGTGGCAGGTTCAAGCCCAGCCCTGGCCAAAAACTGCAAAAAAAAAAAAAGCTTGGCTCCCAAGTAAGGGAGCAGCTCTTCTTCCATGGTGATACTTTTGTGTGGGCTTGTTAATCAACCATTTAAACATGCCAGGGAGTATCTCACACACACACACACACAAAAGACCACAAGCCTTGTTCTGGGGGATCCTGCTGCCAATAAGGGTGGGTCTTCCCACCTAAGGAAGAAGGCAAATGTGAACTAGACCAGAAGCAGGCCCCACCCTGCACAAATGATCTGGGGGATCTAGAGAGGACTTCACTGAACCCTTGGATCAATTAGTCTGGAATTAAATTCGAAGGTCAATGACAAGGGACTGAAAGACAGTTGTTCCACTGAGGAAGCAGGTGCACCACCCAGGGTTGGAAGTAAGGCTCTCATGCAGAACAGACCTGGGTCCTGCTCTGCCACTTTCTAATCATGTGACCTCAGGTAAATTACTCAGCCTCTCCAACCCCCAGGTTCCTCATCTAGAAAACAGGGTAATAACAGCTACCCCCAAGGACTACCAAGGAGATTAAATGAGCAGGTGCTGGTGAAATACCCAGTGCTGCGTCTGTGGGTACTTGATAAATGCTACTTCCCTTCACTTTCCTCTTCCCCATGGCCAGGACCAGTGAAGATTTAAAGAATAAAACACAGCTGCAGAGAGAAGTTACATGCAGGCGGAACCCTGAAGACCCACATGAGGATTGGACCAGATGGATGAGAGAAGGAAAAGCAACAGGGATGAACACAACTAACTCTTTTCCTTACAGGAGGGCAGAGTCTTAGAGCTCAGGGACCCCTTTGCTCCACCCAGGCATGTCTGTCTGTGACTTTCTGCAAACTGATATGCCCAGGTGTCTAGACCAGTGTCAGCCAAGTAAGAAGCTTCTGGCCCAGAAGGTGGTCAACTTAGCCTCTGCTCCATCCCTGCTGGAGACACCCTTGCCTTTTACCAAAATCCCTGCCTGAATCCCGAGCCCTGGTTGCTCAAGCCCTTGGTCTGGGCCCCTGACCCTTTTGTTCTCCAGGCTCCAGGTATGGGCTCCAGGCATCCGCCTCCACTAGCAGACGTTGCCTGGCCCCTCTCTGACCAGACCCTGGACACTCCGGGGTTTCTACTTGCCATGGCTGATCTCTCTATTTCACTTCAGACCTGCCTGGGCTTTAGTCTTCATCATATCTGCCTAGATACTCACTGCTCTCTCCTCCTGGACAAGTCTATCAATTCCTCCCTGAGTCCTGGGATAACAGGTAGGAACACAGCGACCAACCAGAATCCAACAATGACCACGGGAGGGTAGGAGTTCAAGGGAATACTCTACACAAAGCTCCAAGTTCTCGCTTGTGTAAGGAACAGCACCACCTGAAACAATTACTCTGGAAGGCAATTGGGTAATATAAAACTAAAAACATGCACACCCTATCACTCAGAAGAGCAATTTGTATTGGTCAGGGTAGGCTAAGACAGTTAAACTGCAGTTAAAACAACTCACGAATATCAACAGCTGGAAACAATGAAAGTTTATCTCTACTTCGAGCTACTTGTCTCTCGCAGCTCAGCTGGTATGTGGGTTTCACAGTGTCCTCATTCAGGGACACAGGCTGATGGAGCCTCCTCTTCTGCAAGGTCAGCCATCACCGTAGCAGGGAGGGTAGGGCAAGTTGCACGCAAGCATGGAGACTTCAAATACTCACATTCATTGGCCAAAGCAAGTCACGTGGATGCTTCCATCGGCAGGGCCATGGGAAAGGTCCACCCTAGATGCTCACCGTGGGTTGTCCAGACAAGAAGCCAGTTGGTGCTGGGAGACTACCCCTTCTCCCAGCTGGAGGGACACTGCCCAAGCTCACTTCCCTGCACTGGTACCTTCCTCCCCCCACAGAGGAGACTGAAAATTCTACAAAGTCTCAAGGTCCTCAGATCTGGTAAAGCTAAGACCTCCAAATCCAGACGTCCCAGCAGCAAGTGCCCTGTATCTCTCCCCTCTAGTAAAGCCGGACTCTCATCCTTTGCCTGCAGAAAGTACACGGACGGGAGGTGGGGGTCCTCCCCTGGAATGAAGCCCCAACCTGAGTGCAGATGGCCCAGTCCTGGCAACACCAAGAGAGACTACATGCATCTCTGTCCTGCTAACTCTGGCCTTTCAGGGAAAAAAAAGAGAAAAAAGCCTCCTATTTATTTATTCATGTCTTGTGACATTGTGCAGTTCATTCAACCCCTTAAAGGACCCATGTCAGACCTGAGACCCCACCTAGATTAACGTCGGGGGTGTTTGTGCGTGAACTTTGACCTGGTTTGAATGCCAGCGGGGAAAACTACGCTGAAGATACTCAAGTTGAGAACAAAGCCTGACAGTACCTGGAGTACCTTACATTAACTCAGGCTGAGCAGTAAGACACAGAAAATGCAGCTCTTCTCAGTCCTCTTCAGAGGTTTTTATCGATTTCCAACTAAGGTGCACATGCAAAAGATACGGGTGAAAGAATCCCAAGTCCCCAGGAAGACTGGGGGCGGGGTAGGTGTGGGGGGTGGTAAACGGTGTATTCAAACAAAGGGGGAGGGCAAAGCTAGTTCTACCCACACAGGGGCAGTAAACCAGGTTTCCTAATCTAACCACATAGTCACAGAGGTTTTTTTTTTAATTCTTTAATAAATCATAACTGTGTACATTAATGCATTTATGGAGTACAATGTGCTGATTCGATGTACAATGTGGAATGCTCACATCTAACTGATTAACATAACTGTCTACTTGCTTACTTATTTGTTGTGGTAAAAGCATTCATACTCTTTTCGGTTTTTTTTCACAGCAACCTCAAACTCTTGGGCTTAGGCAATTCTCTTGCCTCAGCCTCCCAAGTAGCTGGGACTACAGATGCCTGCCACAACGCCCGACTTTTTTTTGTTGCAGTTGTCATTGTTGTTCAGCTGGCCCAGGCCAGGTTCGAACCCACTAGCCTTGGTGTATGTGGCTGGGGCCATAACCATATGGCACTGAGCCCATACGCCATTCTTAATAGTTTAGAAATGTATCAGGGTATTGGGTGGGGGGGATCCAACCTAATGTGCATAATGCAATGATACCTTCACAGGGTTTAATCCCGTCCATCTGTTGACTCTCCAAGGCACAGGCCTAGTCCAGCCTGTCTGGGCACCTCCAGGTTCTTTTCACCTTCTGTGAATTAGAAGAACCCTCAGGGATTGTCCATCTGCAGGCATTCCCCTGGATGCCCCAGGACTGAGGCAAGGCACCCCATTGAGAAGTCAACCAATCTACTTCCCACAGCTTAATATCTCAGAAGAAGAGAATCTGAAATATTGGTGCACACCTCTGATTCCCATAGTCTGTCCTCATCCAAACCCCAATATCTGGTTTACTCTCATTCCTGGATGCAAATGCATTCACCCTTCTCCAAAGAGGTAATCCAAAAGCCCAAGCACCAAGCTCAATATTTAATATCGGGACATGAAAACAACCACCAACACTCTCATTCAGAAAAGATGATGATGGGACTCAGCAGGCACTAATCCATAGCCCCCCAAATCCCAGACCATTCTTACCGAGGGATAAGTATATCCTTGATTACACCTTAACTTCTGCCTCCTGGAATGTTCTCTGGTTGGCCTGACCATAACCTGTAAGAGATTTCTCTTTTCTGTTATCCTCCTTGGCCAAAACTGAAGTGGACACCAGAGAATATCCTCTTTTATGGACTGAACATCTTTCCACTTCCTGTGGGGTCCAGACTTTATTCTAAGATACAATGAAGTCTGGATCAGGCTGGTGGCTCTGTGGCAATATGTATAATTTTCTCAAAACCTTCAATCTTTTATCATTTGATTCCAGGCAACACAAAGTGTCAACACTTCTTCATAAACAAATCTCAGGCTTGTTAACATCACTTTCTTGCTACCTTGCCATTCTAGATTTAATTGAAGATATTTTGGTCCACATCATTAATCTTTTTTCCTTGATATTCTTTTTAAACAAATCCCATAGATAGGGAGATCCTTTTTTTTTAGCTAGAAACTCACTCTGTCACTCTGGATAGAGTGCTGTGGCATCATCATAGCTCACAGCAACCTCAGTCTCTTGGGCTCAAGAGATCCTCTTGCTTCGGCCTCCCAAGTAGCCAAGACTACAAGCACACGCCTACAGGCACCCACCACAACACCCAGCTAGTTTTTTTTTTTTATTTTATTTTTAGTAGAGATGTAGTCTCCCTCTTGCCCAGGCTGGTCTCCAACTCGTGAGCTCAAGCAATTCACCTGCTCCGGTATCCCGGACTGCTAGGATTACAAGTGTGAGCCACCACGCCTGGCCTCCCTGATACATTTTGTTGATAGAAGCTGGGCCTTTACTAGAAGAAATCTCAATACATCCAGAAAATTTTTTAAATCAATATAGCCCGATCGCTTCTCAGCCTTTCAGCTAAGATAAAGTGTAACATCCACTGCCTTTATTTAACTCTTGCTCACACAACTGAATTTGAATCATTCTTTATCTCTCCAAGCCTTTTTCAATTTTATCTTTATTGTTTGGGTATGAGAAGCATTTGCTTTTTCCAGCCTTAGAAGTATTGCACATTAATGGCCACGTCTTTTCCAAACTCATCTCTTATAGTATCTTCCCAAACACTGTCAAGAATAATATTCTGCTTTCCAGACTCTTCCCCTATGTCTATGAGTTCATTAGGTAAATTATCAGTCTCCCAAATTCCTACAAGTACAGTTTTACACAATGCTTCTCTGCTGCATAATATAGGGGGCCATTTCTCCAGCCTGTAGTCCATTTCCTTGCTGCATATTACACAGCCCCTATACCAGGACTGCAGTCAAGAGTTTGGCTAAAAAAGTGCTTCTCTCCAGGTAGTGATGGGTGTTTCAGGCAGGATGGAAGATTGTGCTGACTTAACAAGATAAACTAAATAATAGAGGTTCAAATCCAGGTCTATTTTTTCCTACATACTCATTTTTTGCTACATACCCATTGCGGGTTGGCTAAGGGCTCACTCCACATGGTTCTCCCCATAAAAACAGGCTGACACAGCCCCAAGCAGAGCAACACACTCACTGTGGTAGTGGAAAGGGAAGGGAAGGGAAGGGAAGATCACACACTAGTCTTAAAGGCTTCCACCTACATGGCATGTATAACTTCCACTTACATCTTGTTGGCCAGAGGACTCATATAGCTAGGTCTAACTTCCAGGTGACAGAGAATACAATCCTGTCTTATGCCCAGCAAGAGAAAAAATGGGAACATTGGTGCCTGGCAAACAGCACCAATGATCGCCATTCCATATTAGATGCATACCCCTGACGGACTCACATATGTGAAAAGGAAGACTGAATTGCAAGTATTATTCTTTGCATGTGTGTGTGTGTGAGAGAGAGAGAGAGAGAGAGAGAGAGCCTCAAGCTGTCACCCTGGATAGAGTGCTGTGGCATCACAGCTCACAGCAACCTCCAATTCCTGGGCTCAAGCGAGTCTCTTGCCTCCGCCTCCCAAGTAGCTGGGACTACAGGCGCCCGCCACAATGCCCAGCCATTTTTTGATTGCAGCTGTCATTGTTGTTTGGCGGTTCCGGGCTGGATTCGAACCCGCCAGCTCAGATGTACGTGGCTGGCGCCTTAGCCCGTTGAGCCACAGGCGCCGAGCCGCAAGTATTATTCTTGATACATTGTTTGTTTGTTTGTTTGTTTGGTTGGTTGGTTGTTTTTGCAGTTTTTGGCTAGGGACTGGGTTTGAACCCACCACCTCTGCTATATGGGGCAGGCACCCTACTACTTGAGCCACAGGCACTGCCCTTGATACATAGTTTTTAATAGCAAAAACAAAAAAGAGAGAGAGAGAGAGAAAGGAATGAGGAACAACCTAAGTGACCATTACTGGGAGAATGGATTTTAAAAATTTGTAGCATATCCTTAAAATGAAAATTTTTTCAGCTATTTCAATGAAAAACCAGAACTACATGTAGCAACCTAGGATAAAGCTTAAAAACATAACGTTGAGTGAAAAGGGCAATTTGCAGAATGCAGCATGGTGCTATTTATATAAATATTTAACACATACAGCATTATTACATACTATTTATGAAGCTATGTGTAACTATTGAGCTGAACAAGCAGGACTCCTGTGTATAATCAAAAAGGCAACTTTTTTGTTCTCTATTAATGGTCCTTTAAATTTATTTGGTTAGGAATGCTCTTCCCTCACCCCCAGAATAAAATTTAAGCAGTTGTAGTCAATAAGTAATGTCCTCCAGCCAATGAATGATTTCTAGCTTAATGTAATCATCACAATTTTAAACTTTTCTTTGGTTATTCCTTTTATCAATCAATCATTGCCACAATAATGCTACACAATAAACCAGCCCAAAGCTCAGTGGCCCATGAAAATGAGCTGCTATTTCCAGCAGGCAAGTCTGGGGTTCAGCAGGGCAGCTGTGTTGATCTGGAAGGGCTGGGCTCTGTCAGGGGGTGCTCCTGGTGTCCCTCTTTCTTTAGGAAGCATAGTCTACCTGGAGCACCAGGTCTTCTGATGACAGCGGAAGCACGAGGAACGTCCCCAGTGCAAGTGCATAGCGGGCCTCTCTTCATGTGACACCATCTTACAGCCCATTGCCAAGTCACACAGCCAGGCCAAATACCAATGGGCAGGAGATGGAGAATGGAATGCTTATGAGGTAAAAAGCCACTGTCCCACTGTGCGGCCCAGGCCAGCCACAGAGGAGTCATGCAGCAGGGATTGCAGCTGGCTTCTTCCCCGGCCCTACCAGGTGCTTTAGCCCCTTCCCCCCGTCTTGTCAGCCCTCATCAGAGAAAGGACACAGTTGAGCCAAAACTGGCATCACCTTCTGTAGGTGAGGACTGCAGTCCCCAACCCCCAGGCTGTGGACCAGTACCAGTCTGGGCGGCACAGTGGGACGTGAGCAGCCAGTGAGTGAAGCTTCATCTGTGTTTACAGCCGCTCCCCATCACTCACATCGCTGCCTGAGCCCCGCCTCCTGTCAGATCAGTGTCGGCATTAGATTCTCAGAGAAGCATGAGCCCTACTGTAAAGTGTACACGTGAGGGTTACATACTCCTTATAAGAATCTGATGTCTGGGGTGGAGCTGTAATGCACCTGAATCATTCCAAAACCACCACCCCACCCCTGTCCATGAAAAAACTGTCTTCCATGAAATCAGTCTCTGGTGCCAAAAAAGTTGGGGACTTCTAGGCTAGGAGATGATTAAAGGTGACACTCATGAACACGTCTATGAGTTTCCAAGGTCTTCAGGAATCTTCAGAGTTCCAAGGCTCCCTACCTGCAGAAGCATCTTCGTGCCCCTTTCCCATAAGCCATCCTCTCTGCCAGCTCTAAGAGGATCCCACACAGCTCTCTTGCACTTAAGCCCAAACTGGTCTCAAGTTCTTCACTCCAACAATCCAGGGGAGTCTGGGTAGCCCCCAGTGAAGCCACCTCCCCCCTGCTCCACCTTCAAAGCATCTGGCCAGCCAGTAACCACCCTTGAGATTTCTTAAGAGAGAGTCTGGTTGCACTTCCCCGAGTGCCTCAAAGTGCAGAAGAAGCTCAGCAAGACTCGAGGAGAAGCAGGTCCCTCTGGAGAGCATGCACCTCAGTGCTCACTGGCAGCAGCTGCCCCCATAAACACTCTGCAAGTCATAGATCTCTCCCTCATCTGCTCACAGTGGATGAGTTAAGGCTTCTGCAGCTGGTCTTCTCCTGCAAAACCTCAATAGGACCTCACCCCTCATCCATGATCTAGGAGCCTCCACTGTAACTTCTGCTTCACCCACTCTACTGATACACCAGCCTGTGGTAACAGGAGAAACACATGAGTGAGCAGGAAATGGTCCACTAACAGGACGGTTGCCACACCCCTGGGAAGGGGGAGGAATCTGAGGACATGGACAGGACTGGGCTGGTGAAATTTATGTGTCAACTTGGCTAGGCCAAGGCACCCAGATATTTTATTAAAAATTATTTTAGGCTCGGGTGGCACCTGTGGCTCAGTGGGTAGGGCACTGGCCCCATATACCGAGGGTGCAGCTTCAAACTCGGTCCTGGCTAAACTGTAACAAAAAAATAGACAGGCATTGTAGCAGGCGCCTGTAGTCCTAGCTACTAGGGAGGCTGAGGCAAGAGGATCGCCTAAGCCCAGGAATTTGAGGTTGCTGTGAGCTGTGATGACACGGCACTCTACCAAGGGCAATAAAGTGATACTCTGTCTCTTAAAAAAAAAAAAATTATTCTAGGCTCTGTGCCTGTGGCACAGTGATTACATTGCCAGCCATAGCTGGCAGGTTCTAGCCTGGCCTGGGCCTGCTAACCGACAATGACAACTGCAACAAAAAAATAGCTGGGCATTGTGGCAGGCCCTATAGTCCCAGCTACTTGGGAGGCTGAGGCAAGAGAATCGCCTAAGCCCAAGAGTTGGAGGTTGCTGTGAGCTGTGACACCATGGCACTCCACCAGTCATATAGTGAGACTGTCTCAAAAAACAAACAAACAAAAATATTATTCTAGATGTTTCTGCAAAAGTATTTTTGAGGTGAAATTAACTTTTAAATCAGTAGACTTTGAGTAAAGCAGATTGCCCTCTGTGATATAGGGAGGCGTCAACAAATCAGTTTGAAGCCCTGAATAGAACAAAGACTGACCTCCTTCAACCAAGAAGGAATTCTGCCCACAGAAGGCCTTGGATTTGAACTGTTGCTGGACCAAGGAGTCCATCCACCTGTCACCCAAGCCAATCAACAGAGAAGCGGATGAGAGATCAACAGTTTCACTTCTATTTACACGAAAGCCAGCAATTCTGGAGAGCAGCAGGGATGTCTCCCCAAAGAGCTGCTCTGCCCCCTCTTTCCTTTTTATTCTCATAGTAAAAGTAAACATCAGCAATGTCATTACTCATCACAGTGCACGTCAGACTCCACAAGGTTACACAGTATCTTCCTATTTTAAAGAGGTTATATCTTCAAAGCATTTTTATTTTAGACTAAATTTATAGCTAGTCGACACTTCACTGGGTGCACAGAGAGCCCTGAGTCCTTGACCAATACCATGGAGTCCATTCCCCCAACTTATCTCTGACTGTAGCCTCGGAGGTGAATAAACTATCTCCAGATGTCAGCACACAGGTTCATCCAGCCTATTAGGGCCTGACCAGCAGCGCCCAGCATGAAGTGGCCATTTGGGCTAACAGTGGCTGGTCACAGAACTACAACTCTTCCTGAGTCACAGGGGAGGTCACAGGATAGCCTGGTGGCCAGGCCTGAAGATTTTTAATTTATTAGCTTCCACAATTATGTGAGTCAGTCCTTTAAGATAGACAGATACATAGACACACACACATCCTGTTTTTTCATTTCTCTGGAGTACCCTGAATAACCCAAGGACTTAACTATAGATGGACCAAGTGAGGCAAGATGACCACCATAGCATGTAAAATTTTTCTTTTGCTTTTGCTTTCACTGTTGAAACTCCTCTAGGCAATTGTTGCCTTCTGCCACAGTGCATTTTATCCTCAGGTCAGGTTATGTTGCTCTTGGCCAAAGACAGCTTTGAGACAAATGCATTCCTGGAAACCACATTGTAAATCCAATTGTCATGTAGCAAATCCAGGTTTCCCACGGAAACAATGTTGCAGAGAATAATAACAGTAGGACTAATACCCTGCGCTTGTACAGAACTTTGTAGTTCAGAAAGGAGCCTCACACATACTGTTGCTTTTACTCCTGGAAGGTAAGCAGTATGATCTCTTCTCGTACAGAAGAAATTGAGGCACAAAGAAATGCTTTGCTAGGGTCACACTGCTAATGAGACCCAGCTGAGACTCAGTCCTAGTTCAGTGAGCTTTGCAAGTTCTCCTTAACCACAAGAGGTCTCAGCTTCAACTGAATCACACACACATACACCAAAAAAGAGTGGAGAAAATGCAAAGACTTCTGAACTCCAGGCCTCACAACTGTTTAAAATGATAACATTTTGCTCTTAATTCACCAGTAGTAGACAAATGAGCTTGTGGTTGATTACTCAAGAGACCCTGAATTATAAAACAGACATGTAAGGCGTAAATAACCCACTCTACCCACGGCCACGAAGCTTACTGAAAATTACTCTGCTTTGCTACCATCCGTGTTTAAAGAGCCATTTCCCACTCTGCTGAATGAAACACAAAAGTGCACAGGGACCACCAGAATCTATGCACTTTTCTAGCCCCCTTTTTGTTACTTTTGTTTTCCTGAAAACAAAATTAAAACGTATAGAGGGGCCACGCAAGGAATAAGCCAAGCGAGCGCACGGGGTTGGTGACAACGTGGGCTAAACACCCAACCAGTCTTGAAACACAGACCAAGGAGTCTAACACGTGCGCGGGTCAGGGGCTCGCAGGAAAGCCGCGGTGGCGCAATGAAGGTGAAGGCCGGCACTCTCGCTGGCCCAGGTGGGATCCCCAGGCCTCCCTAGTATGCCGATCTCGCCAGCCATGCCTGGGAGGTGGAGCACGAGCGCACGTGTTAGGACCCCAAAGATGGTGAACTACGCCTGGGCAGGGCCAAGCCAGAGGAAACTGGTGGAGGTCCACAGCGGTCCTGACGTGCAAATGGGTCATCAGACCTGCGTATAGGGGCGAAAGACTAATCCAACCATCTAGTAGCTGGTTCCCCCCGAAGTTTCCCTCAGGATAGCTGGCGCTCTCGCAGACAAGAACCCGTCCATGCAGTTTTATCCGCGTCTCACTCCCCCTCCCTGGGAAGAGCGCCATAAGTCACAGCAAACGCGAACTCCTGAGCTCCAGAGATCCTTCTGCCTCAGCCTCCCGAACACCTGGGACTATGGCGGCGAGGGGCGGTGGCGGTCGGCTCCGGTCTCCGCCGTCCTTGGCCTCCCAGAATGCTAGGATTACAGTGGAGACCCACCGCGCCTGGCGCTGTAACTCACTTCTTCGTGTGTGGAGCTGTTCCACGGAGGACAAATCCGTCCTCTCGAAGCCCAGTGGGGAGGCGGTGCGGGGAGGGGCAGGGACAGATCCTTGATGTTCTCCCCTTCAACCTCGGGTGGGGTCAGGTCAGGTCAGGTCAGCGCCTGGGCGTTTGGCTCCTTACCTCTCCAGTAAAATGGAAAAGATCAGAAATAAAGGTCAAAAACTTAAAAAAACTAAAATGTATAAACAACAGTGTAGGGTGGGATGGGCAGAAGCCAACTTTGTCTAATAAGAGCTGGGCTGCAGCTGCATTGAGGTCCACGGCAAAAGGAACATGGAGACAATTCTGGAGCAGCAGTGGGGATATCATGAGGAGAAGGAATGGCTTATGGACGTCACGGCCAAAGAGATGCTCACAAAGACGTCCACACTCAGGGACCAGATCAATTCTGACCACCATACTCGGCCACGTAAGATAGGTGCATGGAGGTCAGTGGGTATCTGAGAGATTTTTATGACGATAAGGGTGGGTTATGGAAGGAGGAGCTCAATGCTATTTCAGGACCCAATGAGTTTGCTGAATTCTAGAACAGACGCAAGCAAATAAAGGAATTCCACCGGAAGCACCCAAATGAGATGTGTGTGCCCGTGTCAGTGGAATTTGAGGAGCTCCTGAAGGCTCCAGAGAATCCGAGTGAAGAGGCACAAAATTTGGTGGAGTTCACAGATGAAAAGGGATATGGTCGTTACCTCGGTCTCCATGGCTGTTACCTCAAGTACATTAACCTGAAGGCATCTGAGAAGCTGGACTATATAACATACCTGGCCATCTTTGACCAGTTATTTGACATTCCTAAAGAAGGAAAGAACGCAGAGTATAAAAGATACCTAGAGATGCTGCTGGAGTACCTTCAGGATTACACAGATACGGTGAAGCCCCTGCAAGATCAAAATGAACTTTTTGGGAAGATTCAGACTGAGTTTGAGAAGAAGTGGGACAATGGTACCTTCCCTGGATGGCCAAAAGAGACAAGCAGTGCCCTGACTCATGCTGGCGCCCATCTTGACCTCTCTGCATTCTCTTCCTGGGAGGAGTTGGCCTCCCTCGGACTGGAGAGATTGAAATCTGCACTGTTAGCTTTAGGCTTGAAATGTGGCAGGACCCTAGAGGAGCGAGCCCAGAGACTTCAGTACCAAAGGAAAGTCCCTGGAGTCACTTGACACCTCTCTGTTTGCCAAAAATCCCAAGTCAAAGGGCACCAAGCGAGACACTGAGAGGAACAAAGACATTGCTTTCCTAGAAGCCCAGATCTATGAATATGCAGGGATTCTTGGGGAACAACGACATCTCACTCATGAAAATGTACAACGCAAACAAGCAGGGACAGGAGAAGAGCGAGAAGAGGGGGAGGAAGAACGGATCAGTGGGAATGAAAGCGAAGCTGAAGAGAAGATCATTTACAACCCCAAAAACCTACGTCGTGGCTGGGATGGCAAACCCATTCCCTACTGGCTGTATAAGCTTCACGGCCTAAATATCAACTACGAGTGTGAGATTTGTGGAAACTACACCTATCGAGGGCCCAAGGCCTTCCAGCGGCACTTTGCTGGATGGCGTCATGCTCATGGCATGAGGTGTTTAGGCATCCCAAACACTGCCCACTTTGCTAATGTGACACAGATTGAAGATGCTGTCTCCTTGTGGGCCAAGTTGAAATTGCAGAAGGCCTCAGAGCGATGGCAGCCTGACACTGAGGAAGAATATGAAGACTCCAGTGGGAATGTTGTGACTAAGAAGACATACGAGGATCTGAAAAGACCAGGACTGCTCTAGTGTTCAGGGATGGAGCTCAGCTTGGAGGCTTGCCCAGGCTTCCCTGAGATCTTTATCTTTTTTTTTTTTTTTGAGACAGAGCCTCAAGCTGTCACCCTGGATAGAGTGCCGTGGACATCACAGCTCACAGCAACCTCCAATTCCTGGGCTCAAGCGAGTCTCCTGCCTCCACCTCCCAAGTAGCTGGGACTACAGGTGCCCGCCACAACGCCTGGCCATTTTTTGGTTGCAGCC
>CAUYRH010120809.1:0-10762 GCA_963574655.1 Perodicticus potto | reverse complement strand
GACCCTGAGCTGCCAGTCCCCGAGGAGTAAGCCTGCTGCCCAATACCAGTGGGAGCGGCCGCCCCCATCCCCCCAGGTTTTCTTTGCACCGCTTTTAGGTGAGGGCACTTCTGGAAACAGCTGGACTGTGGCTGGGAAGGGGAAGATGAGAGATACTAGAGAAACTGGGGTGGACGGGGGAAGCAATGCTGAAAAGTACTGGGGGAAAAGGAGGAAGATACAGGAAGGGGAATGGAGAAAGACGGCTCAGCAGGGCAGGGTGGCCTTGGGTGCATTCACATGCCTATACCCGGAGTAAAGAGCCTCTGGAGCTAGTGTCTCCACTCAAATAGAACATACGAGAGTCTATTACATGTGGTTAAACACAGTGTTACACCAAATAAGTTCACATGCAAAAACACTTACAACGGTGCACGGCACACAGTAAATGCTACAAATGTGTTGGCTATAAACATTATTACATGAAATTAGTTAGTTATACATATATTAATATGTTATATTATTTGACTATTAGGCCTCAGGGTAAAATGTATTACTTCCGGTGGGCTGTTGTCAAAAATAGATACACTACTTTGATTTTTCTTTCCAATATATAAAGTAAGGAATGAGATTTCTGATGGGTATTTGACAACAGCATTTCAATGCTGTAAAAGAACTTGTTCCTCATGAAAACATATAAATTGCCTAGAACTGGTATGTCCACTATGTCACCCCAAAACTAGCAACTTTACCTTTTAAGTGGTTCTTTATGCCACCACCAACCCATCATTTATAGTTCCTAAGCACATCTTCACCACATGCCAGGCACTATGGCAAATCATTCTTCAACTAAAAAGCAAGACTCTTAAACAGGTGATCACTTAAAAATTTCTGCAACAACTTCATTTGTTTTTTCAATTTTATTTGGTTGTCCCTAGTTTGGGATTCTCAGATAAATACTTCTTGGCATATCTGCCATGTGCACTGTTGTAGGTTATGCTGCCTCTGAACTTTTACATCAACTACTCTCCCATCTCTACTCCTTCCCTCTAATCAAGTCCAACTTCACTTTCAGGATCCACCTCCTGAAAGCTTACGATGACATGGGCCCCTTTCTGTAGCACCAGGAGCCCGGCATTAACACCACACACAAGACCTTACTGATAACACTGTAATTGGTACTTTAGTAATCTGACTCCTTTACTGGAAGGACACTGGCCTACCACAGTAGGTACTCGAATATTTGTCGGCAAATAATGAAAATATCAAGTCCTTATTTCAGACCTTAGTATTTAAGAAAACCCTATGATGAATCTGTAAGTTGAGTCTGACAAAAGGGAATGTGCAAGATACCTGTCTAACTCCCACATGGCTACCCGGCAGATGCTAGAACTTTAGCCAAGAGTTAAGCCCCGGTCCTTTCTCCCACAACCCTCCCGTTTCCCTGCAGGCTTTCTAAGAGCAGTTGAATTCAAGAGCCCAGGCCCACTACACCAGTAGTCTGTAACTGAGGCAGCCTCCTTTAACAACTGACCAAGGCACCTTTAAACCTTAGAAATTCCTGTCATCCCCCATCTTATGTGTATTTCTTTAGGTGCGAAGCTTGTGCCCTGAATTCAGAATGACTAAGGCAATATAGCTTAGTAATATTCCCCCTTTTTTTTCCTTGAGACAGAGTCTTGCTCTATCACTCAGGCTCGAGTACAGTGGCATCATCATACCTCACAGCCACCTCAAAGTCTTGAGCTCAAGCGATTTTCCTGCCTCAACCTCCTGAGTAGCTGGGACTATAGGAATGCACCATCACACCTGGCTAACTTTTCTACTTTTTTAGTACAGACAGGGTCTCACTCTTCCTCATGCTGGTCTCGAACTCCTGGTCTCAAGCAATCATCTTACCTCAGCCTCTCAACACCCTAGGATTACAGGCATGAGCCACTGCGCCAGGCCCAATATTGCTTCTCTTAAATATAACCAGCTTATTTCCTAATCATTAAAATTTTCAAGAGATATTTGGTAAAATATCAATATCCACCCAATATTTGGGTGGATTTTTCAGATTCATAATACATTATTAAATACATTTTATACCCAATCCTCACTCATCTCACACTAGATTAATATTTTTATGTCCTACTATCTTCCTACAGACTTTTAAACACATGGAAACTTTGGATGTCAGCGTTAAAATGTTCAAAAGGATAGAAGGATTTCAAAATTCTTTTGGAAATACATAAATAAAAAGTTTGAACATCCATTGTTCCAAAGCTGTCCTGACCAACACCCAGCCACTAGCCAGTTTCACAGCCACCATAGCCACATCTCAAGTCCTTAATAGCTATCTGTGACCAGTGGCTACCATACTAGATGGTGTGGATATAGAACACTGCCATTATTTCAGTAAGATCTACACTGTTTGCCTAAGCCAACTAAGATAATAATACTTTTACTCCTTGCACTAAAAGCTGCACCTTCTAGATTGACAGGCCATTTTTCTTGACTTTTGGGTAGAGTGCCATGGCATCATAGCTCACAGCAACCTCCAATTCTTGGGTTCAAGCGATCCTCTTGCCTCAGTTTTTCTATTGTTAATAGAGATGAGGCCTCGCTTTTTGCTCAGGCTGGTCTCGAACCCATGAGAGTGCTAGGATTATAGGTGTGAGCCACCACGCCTGGCCCCATTTTTCTTGAATTTTATCAGGGTTCCTTCTCACAGGGGTAAAGTGACAGGAGAACAAGAAGGAACTTTTAAGTGCCCCCTAGAGGTTTGAGTATGTGACCAACAGAATCCTTTTATAAAATAAAACCTACTTCAATACTATCAATAACAACTTTTTACTTTATACTGTTCAGTATGGTAGCCACTAGCCACATGTGGCTAGTCATAATTTAAAATTAAATTAATTCAATATAATTAAAATGTTTGTTCTGCAGACACACTGGCTACATTTCAAAAGCCCCAAATCCACTTGTGGCGAGAGGCTATCATACTGAACTGAGGTAGACAGAGGACAGTTCTATTAACACAAGTAGTTTTATGGAACACTGCTGTTTATGCTACATGCTTTCTAAATTCTTTTTTCCTTTTACTTAATCTCCTAATATAAAAGTATCCAAAATATTTAACTCCATCCTTCACTAAATTTTCAAAAATCCCAGGAAGTAAACTTAGAATCTTATTCATTCAATTTTAGCATGTGCTTATTAAATCTCTTCCTTTCAAAACCAAAAACCTACATGTAAGTATAATAGTCAAAGATGGTCTATTCTTCCCCCTCCAATGTTTTTATTTATTTATTTATTTATTTATTTATTTATTTATTTATTTATTTATTGCCATTGTTTTTTTAATTGGCCCAGGCCAGTTCGAACCTGCCAAACCTTGGTGTATGTGGCTGGCACCCAACCAACTGAGCTACAGGTGCCGCCCATAAAGAAATGGCCTATTCTTTTAAGATACAGTTTAAGCCTCTGCAGAAGGCTTACACTTCAAGTCACATTCACCACCAGACAAGCAAACTGGAATGTACACACAGACGATAGTGGGATGGGAATAACAGAAGTCAAATATGTAAAAAGTAGTAGAAAACAAATGTGTCTAAGTCTTTCTTATGAACTATTTGAGTGGCTTGTATTTCTTGGAAACCTTTCAATAATAATGCAGAAGGAAACTTTTGTGTGCAAACACCAAAAGAGAAGTCCTCAGAGATGGGCAGTACCTATTAAAATGCATACACAGGGACAAAGGTGTCTTTGGGCTCCAAGTTATGTTTGCCCTATTGTTTGTGTTTGTTCTCACAAACAAATAACTGCAAGGCTTGGGAGCTAAAATAAAAGACCAAAAATATTATATTGTGTTTTGACTGCTAAAGTACAAATTTTTTCCCAAAGATGATGGCAATTACTGATGGATAAATCTAAGCAACACTCCTAAAAAATTAATCATCTTGTTTGCTGGGCAGAAGACTCCTTTCCACTTTTAAATCTGATGAGCAACCAGCACTGATCTAGCAAAGGCAAGTTTTTTAGGTCACATACAGTCACCTTGCATTTCATTTTAAGGCAGAGCGACAAGTACACATCTGTATCCAAAGACATAAAGCCAACTCTCAAGAGGCAAATTTTTGGAGAACACCCAAAAATATGTGGGATTCGAGAATGAGTTTTGCAGGGCATCAAATTAACTGACTGAAGTGTGAATGCAGCATCTGGCTCAGAAGTGATGCTTTCATGAATTCCAAGTCAAGATACACCTTTCAACCACTACAGTATGGTGATGAGAAGGTTCCCTCCTTTGAAGTCATCACACTTACAGACTGTATTAGTCATGTGACACTTAATCAACTATTGCCTGCATACCATTGCTTGTGTACTCTTGGACAGCTTTTTAACTCTTTGATGTATATATACAAGCTTCAGTTGGATTGTAAACTTTTGGGACTACGCAAACTGTGTATTACAATTCTTTTCTTTCTTTTGTTAAGGACACAGTTTTTACCATCCTAATATCTAGCACACAGGCTTATACATAGTAAGCATCCAGGTATTTGGTGAATGGAAATTATGAAGAAAAGGCCTATATAAAAGGAGAAAATTCATGTAGTCTCTAGACAAAGAACTACCTCGATTTGTTATTCTGACTCCAAAATCATGCTAGAATAGTTAGCAGTCAAGTTTTCTTCTGGCAAACATATAAAAAAGCAGCAAAATTTCAGAATAAACAACATTCTGTGTAGTAAGGCAATCTTGAACGTGTCTATTTTATCCAAATGACAGAACAAACACCTATGACACATATCAAAATGAAACTCTTTGCATAAATAAAGAAATGTTTATACCTAAGTTAAAATCATGTGACAGAGAAATATATTCATTTGGATCATATTAAAAAGTAGAATGCTAGTCTCAAAATCCATGACTTATTATTAATTCAATTTCAATATTTACAGGTTTAATACTTTCATTACACAGACAAGATGAGGCACAGTCCAGAGTAGATTATGTGATGTGTTTTAAAGTTATTGAGGAAAGTGGTCAGAGGCTCGGCACCTGTAGCTCAAGCGGCTAGGGTACCAGCCACATACACCAGAGCTGGCAGGTTCGAATCCAGCCCCGCTCTGCCAAACAAAAATGACAACTACAACAACAACAAAAAAAGGAAAGTGGTCAGAAACAGGTTAAGATAGGACTCGGCCTTCTTTTTGTTGACAGTCTCACTATGTCGCCCTCACTAGAGTGCTGTGGCATCACGGCTCACAGCAACCTCAAACTCTTGGGCTCAAGCAATCCTCTTGCCTCAGCCTCCAAAGTAGATGGGACTACAGACACCCACCACAACACCTGGCTATTTTTTAGAGACAAGGTCTTGCTCTTGCTCAGGCTGGTCTCGAACCTGTAAGCTCAGACAATCCACCTGCCTCGGCCTCCCAGAGTGCTAGGATTACAGGTGTGAGCCACCTTGCGCTGCCAAATTCCTCATTTTCTACATCTTACTGAACTACTTTGTTTCTAGTTTGTAAAATCTAATATAAAGTATCACTGACTGTCTTTAGCAGTTCTCAAACACAATGAAATGAAGGAGATTTCTAAATTACTTGTTTTAAATCATCATTTCTGAGACTAGGACCTAAGGATGTGTTTTCAGAAGTTGGGGATTCTCTGAGAATTTAAGGTTGTATCTTTATTTTCATAAGCATAATCTGGGTTACTTGAACATCCGCCTCATAATTGTAGAAGGCTATGATTTCAGTGCCCACATTTGCTTTTTAGCTTAAGATTACATTCATGCTAAGTCTCCTAATGAGAGTTTTTAATGCTTTTTTTTTTTTTGAGACAGAGTCTCACTTGGTCACCCTCAGTAAAGTACTGTGGCATCTTAGCTCACAGCAACCTCAAACTCTTGGGTTCAAGCGATCCTCTTCCCTCTGCTTCCCAAGTAGCTGGGACTACAGGTGCCAGCCACAACGCCCAGCTATTTTTTAGAGACAGGGGTGGGGGGGTGTGTCTCGCTCTTACTTAGGCTGGTCTCTAACCTCTGAGCTCAGGGCAATCCACCAACCTCAGCCTCCCAAGTGCTGCGATTACAGGTGTAAGCCACCTGGCCTGGCAATGCAGTCTTTTTTCAACCTGGGTTTCAAAGTCTGTTTCTGAGTTCAAGTTTGAAAATTCTCTTTTCCAGACTTTATTTGACGACTTTAATAAATACGTGTTCACCGTCTACTATATGCTAGTACAGCAGTGAATAACCTTAACCTGTCCTTAAGAGCTTATCACTCTGGCAGGAAAGATCAACATTATTATTATTTTTTGTTGTTGTTTTTGCAGTTTTTGGCCAGGGCTGGGTTTGAACCCGCCACCTCCAGCATATGGGGCCAGCGCCCTACTCCTTTGAGCCACAGGCACAGCCCCAAGATCAACATTATAAATCAAAAGACCTAGGATCCTTGATTGACATCACATAAAGAGTAAAGTACTCTGAAAAACAAAATGGTTATCTGATCTCCTTGCTAATTGCTATTAGGGATCAGAGAACCAACTGGCCATCTGCATATTCTCATAATATTCTAAGACCCTGACATCAATTTGGTCTTACCTGTCTAGAGACAGGTAAACTGATCTTCTTTTTAGAATTCTTCAAAGAAGCACAGTCTTTGTTGGTTACTTTATGTCATCCCTCTCATAAATGGATGATGAAGCAATCCAACTAGTTATTCCCTGGTCATGGGAGAAATAATTTTATGGAGAGATTTATATTCAATGAGGTTTTGATAGCACACTTTCTCTATGTGATTAGGAAATTTCTAAGGACAGAAATCAAAAAGCTAAAAAAGTTACAAATGGCTAACTTGAATAGATAGCTAAAGTAGGACAGTGCAAACACTCTCCCCACAATTTAACCTAATTGAAAAGAGCAATGAATTGTGGGGAGGGAATCCTCACAATCCTGACAAAAGTACAGCCATTTTGGGAAGACAGCAAGTCAGAGGAAATAGGTCAGAAACCAAACTGCATGACCACAGCAGACCCCACAACACACACTCCCCGCACTCCTGGAATGTTTCAAGACCATTATTCCCAGGAAACAACAGAACAGTAACTTTCCACCCTAGCTCTGGCTGGCGCCAAAGATTAGCCCCTGTTTCCAACATCAGCCCCTCTGCAGAAGGGAGTGACTCCAAGATTAGCCTTTGGTGCAAAGATCACTCCTTTGCAAAAGAGAATGCTTCCCCTAGCATCCCCCTCCCACATTCCAACCACCCTAATGAGGTTAATTAAAGCCTCTTGGACCTGTGTGACAGGAAGCTGACTTCTGGTCAGGTTCCTTTCTGCTCTTTTCCTCCTAATAAAACTTCTCCTTGATCCCTGGACTGGCCTCCTCTCCTTGCAGACCTCATCCCAACTCTACCCTTGAACTGGTCCAAATGAGATTCAAAGAAAAGTAGCTTTTTTCCCATTAGCTAGTACTTCAATTACGTCGTTGTTTAAAAAAAAGTCCCAAAGGTATATGTTATTAAATAAACTAAGTTAATGCTGTAATTGGGTAATGGATGCCAAATTCCTTGAACAACAGTTAGTAGGTTTGAAATATCGTAGTTTGGGGGCCAAATTCTCTTAGCAACAATATCCTTAAATGAACACTACTGGAGCCAAGACCTCATAAACTTTGGTGCAATTTCCCTGTTAGTGTGGTTACTCTTTAGCCTGATTGTTCTCCCTGGGTTTCATGGTTGTTCTTTAGTACCATCACTGTTACTTATGATTGTTCTTAGTGGTTTTTACCACTAAGGAGTTCCCAGAAAAAAATGCCAGCCCTACCAGAAAAAGAAATACACAGACACTATGACTAAGAAGCAGAGTCAGTTCAGTGAAAATTGGGAGACTCCTACCTAAATCTCTCAGCAGACAATATGATGAGGGAAGTAGTTTAACCAAAACACAACTCTGTCAATGATACAAATATGAAGAATACTAGATAAAAGGCAGTAGAAACAGCAAAATGATAACCTGGCTGGTGGTTAAGATTTCTAGCCCAAGTAAAACCTCTACATTTAAACATGCAGATACACAAGGATGGCCAGATGCACAGAGACTTCTACTTGTCACCACATCCGGCAAAGTAACTAACAGGGGAAAACTGGTTTTCATGAAGGAGCTTCATCAGCAACAGCAGGGCCTCAAGCCAAACTAACTCTGGAGGCATCAACAATCCAAATTCCAGACCAACTCTTGGCCAAGCTAACTTTCACGGTGCCCGCTAACTTCATGATAACAATACACAGTCTGGCTACCATCAAGCCTTTCCAGTTTTCCAAAGCATCTCAAGTATCACCCGTCCTTCGTTGCTCAAGTTAGAAGCAAAGCGACTCACACAAAGGCCAGTAGCCCCACAGCGCTTTTTGTATGGCTCTGCCACAGCCACTTCTGAAAATTCCTAACCTTGGGGGGGCTCAACGCTCTCCCCGCTTCTGCCCTTCCACGATTCCGCCCCGGCTGGTAAGCCTCTGCCTGGGAGCCCCTCCGCCTGGAACAAAGCGAACGGCCCCGGCATTGGGGGCGAGAGGCGCCAGCGGCACAGGGACTGCGGCACCGCGCACAATAAGAAACTACCAACTTCACAGCGCAGGAACATCCTCAATTGGCAAGAAAGAGGGGCGGCGGCAGACACGCCCAACTTCAAACTCAGGAAACCTACGGGCTGGCGGCCATCTGGAAAAAAGCCCCTTTCCCAGGGAGAGAAGAAAAAGGCGGATGAGATGCGAATCGCCCACCGGGCCCCGGAGGGGAGCCCTGCCCTCAGACCGGCCCCCGCCCCCGAGGCCCGCTTCCCCGCTTTTCCTGCCTCTGGAGCGCTGCCCCAGGCCGGGCGGCCGGTTACCTTGATGCGCTCCCGGCACTGAGACGGGGTCCGCTCGTAGCCCAGCTCGGCCAGGGCCCGGGACACGCGCTCGTACATGGCTGGCCCGGGGGCCTTGCTGCCGAACACCGTGCCGGCTCCCTCCAGCTGCTGGTACCGCACCTCCACCAGCCGCTCGTTGCCCCACACTGCGATGAGCGCGTTCGTCTCGGCTGGCGTCCACGACATGCCCCGGCAGGCGGCGGCGGCAGCTGCCGCAGCCCCGCCACCGCCGCCACCAGGGGAGAAGGAGACCGAGGACGAGGCGGCGCTGCGGCCCCCCAGCCCCAGCCCAAGACCCCCGGACGCCGCTGCCCCCGAGCCCGTCGCACTGCCTGGCCCGAGCGGGGAGGCACCCCGAGGCGTGGAAGGGTCGGACAACGACGGATTTCCGTCGCTCAGGCCTCCAGGAGAAGCGGGCGAGAGCACCTCCATCTTCGGGATTTTTAGCGGCGAGTTGGCGGGCAGCTCCGAGCCACAGGGCGCAGCCATCTTCCAAGCGGCCGCCGCTGCACCGCCCGGAAGTGACGCGCCCGCGCATCCGGCCGCCGCGGGCTCAGGGGCTGCCCTGGGGCCTGGCTCGGCTGCGGGCTGGCGGCTGCGGGCCGCTGCTGCAGGGGATGCGGCGGGGCGGCGGCCGTCTGCTCCTCCCGCTCTGTCTCCGCGAGCCCTCCCGCGCCGCCCGCCCCTCTCCCGGGGACAGGGGCGGGGCCGAGGCGCGCAGAAGCCGCGAGCTGAGGAAAAGGGCGGGGGCATGAGGGCGCCGGAGTGAGGATCAGATTGGAGCCTTCCCACTTCCTCTCCAATCTCAGCCCCGGGGAGGAGGGGTGAGGCCCGCGAGGGGGCCCCGAGTTAAGGAGGAATTGACCGTTTCACTCTCCCCGCCGCCGGTCTCCCCTCTGAACTGGCCTCTAGGTGCAGAGGCTGACGTACAGGGTGGGGCCTGGGGAAGGCGCCAAGGATGCAGGAGCAGCAGCTCTGGGGGAGGCTTTAAAAAGCAGATGTGGACCACAGTAGGGTTTGTACACTGTAGCTTTTCAAGAACAGCAGTTCTTTAACTCAAGCTACTATCTATTGTTTTCCAGTTAGGGTAGGTGTGACCATTTTAGGGAAGAATTAGATTCCTTCATTGCTGTCTTTAGTTGTCTATAGTGTTTGAACATGTAAAAACTCCTGGGTCCAGCAGAAAAGTTACTTTAGGATACTATAGTCCACCCGTCGTGCTTTGGAAGTTTCATGGTTTTCCCAGGTTTTCCATATTCTCAACTGTAAGGTGATTAAAAAGAAAACTGCTCGGCGCCTGTGGCTCAAGCAGCTAAGGCGCCAGCCACATACACCTGAGCAGACGGGTTCGAATCCAGCCCAGGCCCGGCAAACAACAATGATGGCTGCGAGCTGTGATGCCACGGTACTCTACCCAGGGCAACAGCTTGAGGCTCTGTCTCAAAAAAGAAAACTGTCGATTGGGTGGCGCCTGTGACTCAAAGGAGTAGGGCGCTGGCCCTATATGCCAGAGGTGGCGGGTTCAAACCCAGCCCCGGCCAAAAATTGCAAAAAAAAAAAAGAAAGAAAGAAAGAAAAAGAAAACTGTCGATTATGACAGCCCTTGTGACTTCTGGAAATAAATTAGTGCATTAGTCACTCCTGAACTTTCCTTAAAGTGCTGGAATTTGAACAGTAGTACACCAAATCTGGTACACAACAGATATTTCCATATTCGTCAAAGCTGAAAAATCTTTTTTTTTTTTTTTTTTTTTGAGACAGAGCCTCAAGCTGTCACCCTGGGTAGAGTGCTGTGGCATCACAGCTCACAGCAACCTCCAACTCCTGGGCTTAAGTGATTCTCTTGCCTCAGCCTCCCAAGTAGCTGGGACTACAGGCGCCCGCCAC
>CAUYRH010120808.1:0-10800 GCA_963574655.1 Perodicticus potto | reverse complement strand
ATGCTGTTTTGATCACTATTGATTTATAGTACAGTCTCAGGTCTGGTAGCGTGATCCCTCCTGCTTTGTTTTTATTTCTGAGTAATGTCTTGGCTATTTGAGGTTTTTTCTGTTTCCATATAAAACGAATCAATATTTTTTGAAGGTCTTTAAAATATGACAATGGAGCTTTAATAGGCATTGCATTAAAATTGTATATTGCTTTGGGAAGTTTGGACATTTTGACAATATTGATTCTTCCCATCCATGAGCATGGTAAGTTTTTCCATTTGTTGACATGTTCAGCAATTTCTTTTCTTAGAGTTTCATAGTTATCTTTATAGACATCTTTCACCTCCTTTGTTAGGTATACTCCCAAATATTTCATCTTTTTTGGTACTACTGTGAAAGGAATGGAATCTTTGACTGTTTTTTCAGCTTGGTTATTGTTAGCGTATATAAAGGCTACTGATTTATGAGTGTAGATTTTGTAGCCTGATACCTTGCTGTATTCCTTGATCACTTGGGAAGTGATTTTTAATTGTACTAAAATCATGGCTAAAAACTAATTCCATGACCACAAAAGTATGCTCTTTATCTTATAGGAGCTGCAGAGCTGTATCTCTTATGTTCGCCTTCATGAGACAGAAGTGAGACTGGTTTGGATAAGAAACAAATCAGCTGACAAGAATAATAAGATTTTGGAATGTATCCATTTGGCAAATCCAGCTAAAGTTGAAATCCATTCCTTCCTCTTCATTTAATTTCATTAAAGACCTCATGAAATTGAAGTTGGTTTTTCAGCACCCTGTCAACACTCTGTCTTGGAGGCATTCCCTGATGGAACAGCACTGGAGGTTTCAGCTGCTTTTCTCAGTGTGTGCTTGGAAACCTAGACAGTGACCTCCACAGTTTGCATTAAATATGGAAACCAAGTTTAACTCAGACATCCAAGCAATTGTATGTAAGAATGACGCCAATCTGTGGAAGACCAAAAGCCAACGATTTCCAAAGTGCTAATACCACTCCCACCTCTATCTTCCCTTGTCACCTTCAGGATGTTCTTGTAGGGCTACTTATAGCCCTACAAGACCTCAGTTCCATAAATTGTTGGGAGGAGGGAGCAGAGGATGGGGTCTGTTGACCTTAATGGCTAGAAGCGGAAGGAAGACCCTGTGAGAGGACTTCCTTGCCCGTCTGTGCTCCAGATATGCTGGTATTGAATCTGCCTAGGCCGTAGCTTATCATGCAGTAGGCACTTAATAGTGATCAAATGATTGAATGAATGAATGAATGAACCTTGGATTCTGCTTGAAACTTCATTTGACACAGATTGGGGCATCAAAGAATATATGTCAGAGAAGCCCAATCCCTTGCCAGGGTTGGGAAATTCTTTTTTTTAATCAATTTTATTGCGATATAATTTGACTTTTGCTGAATGCTTATATCAAATGTCTATGGAGCCATCACCACAATTAAGAACATCTCTACCTTCCCCCAAATTTTCTTATGCTCTTTCTAGTCCAGTGGTTCTCAACCTTCCTAATGCTGGGACCCTTTAATACAGTTCCTCATGTTGTGGTGACCCCCAACCATAAAATTATTTTCGTTGCCCTTTTTTTTGGTGTTGATTATTATTATTATTATTATTATTATTATTATTATTATTATTATTTTGGTTTCTTTTTTTGTTAATTTCAGATTAAAACAAGGGTTTTAGTTGTGTCCCTCTAGAACAGTGGTGCTCAACCTTCCTAATGTCGCGATCCTTGAATACAGTTCCTAATGTTGTGGTTGTGTCCCTCTAGAACAGTGGTGTTCAACCTTCCTAATGCCGCGACCCTTGAATACAGTTCCTCATGTTGTGGTGACCCCCATGTATTAAAGGGTCACAGCATTAGGAAGGTTAAGAACCACTATGTCAGTTTGCCTTCACTACCAACTCCAAGTAATCAGGTAATCACTGATCTGCTTTCTGACACTATATTGATCTTTTCTGGATTTCCTGTGGATTACTGTATGAACTCCTCTGTGTCTTTTTTCACTCAACACAATGTTTTCAAGATTCATCTCTGTTGTTGCAGATGTCAGTAGTTTGTTCCATGTTGTTGATTAGAATTCCACTGTTGGTCCCTTCGCCTATTGATGGTCCCTTCTCAGGTTCTCCAGAGAAGCAGAACCAATAGGATATGGATGGGTAGATAGAGAGTAAGGTGGAAAGAGATTTATTATAAGGAATTAGCTCATATGATCATGGATGCTGAGTAGACCCAAGAGCTGCAGCTGGCAAGTTAGAGTGCAAAGTTGTAGTTTCGGTCTAAAGACCAGTAGACCAGGAAGAGTTGACATTTCAGTTTAAGTCTGGAATCAGGAAAAAAGTGATGTTCCAGGTTCAAGGCAGTCAAGCAGGAGGAATTCCCTCTTACCGTTGGGAGAGTTAGCCTTTTTGTTCTATTCCAGCTTTTAAGTGATTGGATGGGACCCACAAACACACATTGGAGAGGGCATCTACTTTACTGTGTCTACAGATTCAATTGTTAATCTCACCCAGAAACACCCTCACAGAAATACCCAGAATAATGTCTGACCAAATGTCTGGCACCCCAAGGCCCAGTCAAGTTGACACATAAAATTAACCATCACAACTGGTTTTTTAATCTGGATAGTACAAATGCTTGTGTAGGTCTTTTGTGGAGCTACATTATCAGCCTCAGAGTGTCGTGACTGGGATGCCTGGTAAGGGCATATTTAACTTTTTAAAGAAACTACAAAGTGTTTGTTACCAGAAGAGCAGGAGAGTTTCTATTAGAGCTGCCTGATTTTTTTTTAAATAAAGTTTTATTTTTCCAGATACACTGTTGGTTGGACCTGTTCATGTACTTTTATTAGCAGCTAGAGCACCTCCACCCTGGGTATTTCTGGTATAAATTACTTGGAACTGCCTAATTCTTAGTGAAAAAATAAGTGTGGGAAGATAAATATTTTTACTAAAATAAAGCCCTGATAGGAAAAGTGACAGGGGAGCAATGCCTTGAAGTGTGAGGTATCTAAGTAAAGAGTGAAATCTGCATGGCCAACAAGCCCCTGGGGAGGTGCTGTGCTTTGAACTCATGGGTGAGGAGGTGGCAGCAGCTCATGAGGCTGGAGGGGTGAGGTGGCAGAGAGGCCCTGGTATTAAGTCATTCTAAAAACTTTGCTTTTTCTCTAAGTGAAATGAGGAACCGTCTCAGGGTTCAGGGCAGAGAAGCGATATTATCTGACTTACAAAAGGGCTACTCTTGCTGCTGTGCTGAGAACAGGCAACAGGAGGGCAAGGGCAGAAGCATGAAGGCCTCCTAGGAGGCTGGCATACCCACCTAAGCAAAGGTGATAGTGGCCAGCCCCAAGGTCACAGTTGAGGGGTGTGAAGTGGTCAGGTGCTGGATATAATTGGAAGACAGAACCAGTGAGATATCCTGTTATAATCCCTGTGCAAAATGTTGAGAAAGAATGGAGTCAGGATGAACTTGAGTTTGTTTTCACATCCTCCTGGGCACTAGGGTCAAGGGGTCAAGTGTAAAGTCCAGTGCTCAACCAAAGAGTCTAGTAGGCACCCCAAAGCTGACATATAAAGGAATACACACTCAGTTTAAAGATTAGAGAAAGGAAAAGAAAAAAAAATTAGAAATCTCTCCCTCCTAAGACTGCAAGAAAATTTGCCTATTTTAATCCTTGGTGCTGAGAAGAAAGGGGTCATCCTACCCCAGATCACTTATAACTGTTGTAACTGAGGCCACTCATAAAAAAAACACGGACCCCCACTTTGGGTACAAATCAGGTAATGATTTATTTACACCTGCACAGGTAGACCGTTGCCCCAAAGGGCAATGGGCCAAATCAGGTTGTCATTTATTACATCTGTACAGGTGGACCGCTACCCAAAGGGCAAACGGTCCCTCAGTGAGGTACAGGCTGATTTTTATACCCCTTTTGTGCTGATTTGGCAAAGCAATCATGTACAAAAATGGAACATGGCCGGTTATAGGGCGGGGTCACAGGGCTCAGGGGGTTGCTGCGTGGCAGCTCAGGGGGTAACTCAATAACCATGGGGACAACTTGGAAAGCCCAGTAGCTTGGGAAACTGCTTGAGTAAGTTTTTACCATTGTTTAGCTGGTTAGGGGAGTTGAGTTAAGTTTCTCATCATTGTGTTTAGACATTGCTAGGGAGTCAGGGAACTCAGAGAGAACTTCCTTATAACCTGTTCTCAGAATTAAACCAATAACGGGGGTTTGAGACAGACGGGGACTCAGGCTGAAACAGTTAGCTGCCTTTAGGGGTCTTCCTGCCGGCTCTGTTACTACATAATCATATGCTAGTTCTCATGCTTATTTTCAGCCTGAATTCCCAAAACTAGTTGGACAAAATTCTTTCAAGCTGAGAGTTGGGTTTACATTGTCTCCAAACTAGGAGAGGTACCTGTAAATCTTATCTAGAGGAATCATCTTTATGCTTCAACTCAAAGGAAGCTCTCAAATGATTTTCCAGCAAGCAGCTATTGAAGAAGTAATGGTCTCTTTCCCTTTTAGCAGCAAGGGAAAAAAAATCACTTTTATTTACCCTTACACAGCTCACAGATTAAAAACTCACTATATGCACAAAGAAATGAGGCCCCATGAGTGAGAATAAACAGAAACAAGAGACAGTAGAAATAGACCTACAAACACCTCAGATTTTAAAATTATCAGATGTAGAATATAAAACTTTAAAGAACTAAAAGACAAGAATGGAAATATGTGTAGGGAACAAGAAATGATACATAATGGCCAAAAATAAGTTCTATAAATTAAAAAATAATAATTAAAATAAAAAGCCCCATAGATAGATTTAACACATACCTGAAGAAAGAATCGGTGAGCTACAAAGTATTACTGAAGAAATTATCCAGAATGCAGCATGGAGAGGCAAAGAAATGGAAAGTATGAAAAAGAGGTTCAGAGACTTAAAGAAGATAGAGAGAAGATGCCATATATGTCTAATCAATATACATGTGTTTGGAGACAGAAGAAGCAGAGACAATTTTTGAAAAGATTACAGCAGAGAATTTTCCAGGATTAATGAAAGATCCAATCCATGAATTCAAAAGTCCAACAAATTCCAAGTTAAAAACATACACACCCCAAAACTAGACTTATTATGGTGAAATTACAAACACTAAACATGAAGAAAAATATAAAGGATGTCTTTATCTCACTATCCAAAGGTAACTTCTGCTAGCATTTTCAATTTCTTTTCTCTACAGTATTTTCTAAGTGTATACTTGTACAAAATTAGGATCATATTGTATATTTATCCTGATGTTTTTACTTAATATACTATTATGAAAATTTCTTCTTTTTTCCTTTTTTTTTTTCTTTTGAGACAGAGTCTCACTACGTTGCCCTCAGTAGAGTACTGTGGTGTCACAGCTCACAGCAACCTCCAACTCTGGGGCTTAAGCGATTCTCTTGCCTCAGCCTCCCAAGTGGCTGGGATTACAGGCACTCACCACAATGTCCAGCTATTTTTTGGTTGTAGTTGTCATTTTTGTTTGGCAGCCCTGGGCTGGATTTGAACCCGCCAGCTCCGGTGTATGTGGCTGGTACACTAGCCGCTGAGCTATAGGCACTGAGCTGAACATTTCTCCTTGTTAATATGTTTTCTTCAAAATCATAATTTTAAAAGCTTCATGATTTTCCACCCTACACACGTGACAATTTGTTGAAGCAGCATCTGTTTAAGTTATCTCCTATTTGGGACTATTTTAAATAATACTTGTTAGATATAACTTTTTTCCACATCACTGATTATTTCTTCAGGACAGATTCCTAGACGTGGGACATCTGGGTAAAAGATATGATATGTTAAGACATTTTGATGTAGACTGCCAACTGCTTTCCAGAAAGATTGCACTGATTCCTCCCCTATCGGCAGCCATGAGTGCATGTCTCACCGCATGAGAGGGCTTCTTCTCACCTAACTTTACCCGAGTAAATTCATGATAGGTTAGCTGATTTACTCCACAAATGGTGATTTTCATTTATCTACCCCAAAACAAAAGACCCCTGACGCCTATAAACCAGTGAAAGGCACTGCTTCACATGTCCCTCAAGAACTAAAGTAACGAAAACTCTCAGGGACAAAAAATATGAAAATGTGAAAACGCTTTCAGTTATTTTTAAGCTTTGCTTCCCTGTTTTCAAAATTACTATGCTTCACTGACTTGAACAAAACATTTTAAAATGCAGTTGTCATCTATTCTATGCCTCCCCGAGCTGGGCAGTTTGTTTTATGATGATGGTGGCCTTAGCTCATATCACGTGATTGAAGGGAATTCAGAACACGTCCCAGTCTCTAATCATAGCCTATAATCTCGTTTTCACATTTCTCTCTGGTTATCCTACTTGACCCTGCTGACAGAGGCATTTTTATTGTGCTGGTTAAAAGAAGCAGGGATTGAGCCCAAACAAAAGTGAGTCTGAGAATTGTTTTCATACCACGCGCCGGTCCAGTTCTACCGCTCACTGAATAGAAAACTATCTGGAGTCCAGCCAGAGCCACTTGATGGAAAACTCCGACTTCCAAAAAGTGTTCCTGGTGCTTTTTAAAAACAACACAATTTGGCCAAGTTGAAAGAGAAAGACCATTCACAGACTGCGGCCAGCTGCAAGTCCTGGGCGCCACAAACCTGTCTTATAAAGGATTGGATAGTAAATATTTTGGACATTGCAAGCTAGATGGTTTCCAATGAGCCACTGTCACAAGGAAGCAGCCATTGCTGATATGCGGACAAATGGGTGTGGCTGTGGACCTCACATCTTTACCAAAAAAAGGCAGGGGCAGGGTTTGGCTCCAGCAGTGGTTTGGCCAATGACTGTTTATAACCCAGCAGTGCCCCAGAGTTCCCTTCCAACTTGGAGGTTCTTTGACTCTATTACCTTTGGGCCTATGGCATTGTGGAATCAGGTTGCCCAGTGCTGGGTGACACTGGGGATAAGGGTGTGGCAAAGAGGCCCCCAAAAAGGCCCAGAGTGGACAGGGGTCCAGGTACCAGGAGACTGACTTGAGTTTCTGTTCCTTTCTCTTTTAGCTGAGTGTTAACATCTGAGCTTTCCCTTACTGGATTCCTGTTACGTTTCTGTAACTGGGAAATCTATCGGTGCCCAGTGTCTCAGCAGGGCTGGGGTGTCACAAGCAGCTTTCTGCCTTGCCTCAGCAGGAAGATGAGGTTGCTACCTCTCCCCTTCCCTTGGCCAGCACAAATCTCAGAAGGGGGGTGGCGCTTTCTCATCCACGGTGCTTGTGGCAATGCCTCTGACGTGGTCCCCTCAAGGCCTCTTTGGCCTCCCCTGTAGAGCATTTAGAGGTAGCTCCAGGGCATGCCCTCCCTCTGTCTCTTCCTCTGCCTCTTGTCCTTAAACACAGGCATCCCCCTTGTTCCTGTCCCTTAGACTGCTCTCCTCCTGAGAGTTCCTCCATCCAGGTCTGTCTCTTTGTGACCTGGGTGGTCTCTCCCCACCTTCCCTTGCGCGTCCACCTGGATCCCAAATGCACTGCCCACAGCTGGATAAAGGCCAGCCTCAAGCTGGCTCCTCTTTCTAAGGGTCCTCTTTCAAGCTATGGTATCTCTGTCACCCCAAACTCACAATCTAAGAACAACCGTTGACCTTCCCACTACTGAGGCCCCGCTCCGGGTCCCTCCACTGCACTCTGCCTTCAGGCTAGCCCATTCCACCTGTCTTGAACAAAACCGCTCAGATTCATGTTTTGAAGCCCCACTTTGAAGTCACCCACCTACTTAGAGGCCATCTATGAGTTCCCGGTAAGTGGTTTCCAGGCCCATCAGGGATGGACTCTGCATGGACCTGCACCCTTTCCCCAAAGTGCTCTCTCCAACCTGCACTTCAGCCAGCATGGACTGCTGCCTGTCCTTACGCTGGCCTGAAGGGTCCCTCCCTCAGGGACTTCAATTTTGTTAATTCTTCATAATTGAACGTCTTCTCTGTGTTTTTTCCTATCTGTTCCCTAACTCTATCAATCTCTCCATATCTCCCAAATCACCATGGCCATACTCTATTCTTTGTCTTCCTTACACTGTAGAACTTACAGTCCATTCTGTCACATTTTACCTGAGGCTCATGTGGCAGGTGCCTTCCCAGTAGGTGAGCTCCTGAGGGTAGGCACTAAGTGTTCCTACACTGGTCCTGCTCACTCCAGGTGTCCAATTAACATTCGATCCAATGAGTTAAGTATGAATGAAAGAAAGATACTGTCTTCCCTACTCCTGTCGAAAAGATACACAAAAACCTGTTTGTTTGGGGTTTAGTTTTATGTAGCTTTTAACCCATTCCACAGATGAACATAAACATGCATTTCATTGGTGATTTTTAATAAATGTCAAATTAATCTTAATGACAATAAAGAAAAAAACAGGATGTTACCCCCTTCCCAATGACTTTATGCTTAAAAAAGTTTTTAAAGGGTGTCATAGTAGACAGAGAAATATTTTATATAATCAAAATTCCTCAGAGGAACTATATAAAAACACAATATAGCAGGGGAAAGTTAGAATATGTAAATGGTTATATTTACATAAAATAATATGGCATATGGGTAAGGTAAAATTTCAGATATATTTGCTATATTAAAATGTTTCCCCTTTATGATTACATGGTTACAATCCTAATAGTAGAATTACTATTTTTTACTGCTTTTCCAAAATAGTATGGTTTGAAGAATTTTAAAATCTAAAACAGAATATTGTACTGATAAGAATGAGAATTGTCGGCTCGGCGCCTATGGCTCAACGGGCTAAGGCACCAGCCACATACACCTGAGCTGGCGGGTTCGAATCCAGCCTGGGCCCACCAAACAACGACGGCTGCAACCGGAGGTGGAGGCAGGAGACTCGCTTGAGCCCAGGAGTTGGAGGTTGCCGTGAGCTGTGATGTCACAGCACTCTATTCAGGGTGACAGCTTGAGGCTCTGTCTCAAAAAAAAAAAAAAAAAGAATGAGAATTGTCGAGTGGTGCCTGTGGCTCAAAGGAGTATGCCCCATATGCCAGAGGTGGCAGGTTCAAACCCAACCCCTGCCAAAAACAAACAAAAAAAAAAGAATGAGAATTGTCCAGAAAGCTGTTATTTAGAAATCCTAACTCCAAAAAGTAATTAACCACTTTCTACTATCTCTGACACAAAACTCTTTGATACCTTTTCTGCTTCATGCCTCTAACACTGTGCACTTTACCAGAATGTGTTTCCATCAGCCTTTCATGACACAGTATCAGTCTGGGGCTGCAGTTCTTTGTTGCCCAGGCACTGGCAGCTTGGCCACATGATGGTCTCAGACGTATGTTCAATAGGCTGGAGAAGCTTCTGGTCCACATCATCAGACTAGTGCCAGCAGAAGGAGAAAGAAGAATGAGAATTTAAACAATTACCTCTTATTTCAGAAGGTTTGTTCTTCGTAGTACAGTCTTTGATAAAAATCCACCTATGTTTTTGGGCTTCTAGGATTTACCACAGAGCTGAGACTTCAGTTCTAAAATAAACTCAGTTCTTTCTTGGTCCATGTTCCTCCAAGTCACTAGCAGGCAGCATCACTCACGCAGGGTACTCTATCACACACTGTTAAAGAGGAAAATTCTCTCCTTTCACACACAGAGGGAACGAAGTAGTTGTAAGTGATGCCTGACAAATACATTCAAGTATTCAGTGTGAGGTGAGAAGCTGCTGGACTTAGCAGCTTAATTCAAAGCTCAAGTAGCTCCAGGTGGGCTCAGGAGATGACAGATAATCCTTCTTTAATTTGTTTCCTCCTCAGGTTCAAGATGAACATTGTCATGTGGGAGTGGATCTGTTACAAGAGTGAGTCCACCTCCCTCTTGTGCTCTGTCTCATGCTTTTCTTGCCCTCCTGCCTCCTGTCATAGACAACACAGCAAGAAAGCCTCACCAGATGGCACCTTGGTATTGGATTTCCCAGCCTCCAGAACCGTTAAAAATAAATTTCCTTTATTTATGGCAATACAAAACAGGTGATGATGCCTTCCCAACACCCCCCCACACACACTCTGTGTTGGACACTTGGGTCCTCTCAGGTATCTCTCTGCTGCTAAGCTCACTGCTCAGAGAGGGAATACCCTGAAAGCATCCTGCATGCTGTTTTCAGCCTCAGCATGGGGTGGGCCACAGAGAAAGCATGTAACATGGCCCTCCTCAAACTGTATGGGCTGAAATACAACTTGGAAACCAGTTTATCTGCAGTCACGACAGATGTGGAAGCAGAAATGTGGCATGGGTATTTAAAAGATGCTGAGTTCACCCTTGTCCCTGTTCCAAATGATAAACTCTCACTCACCTATGAAGACCCAGTCCCAGGGCTCTGTGGTATTGTCCCTGAGCTCCTCTCTACAGAGCTGAAAGATGGTGATGGGTGGTGCCCTCCTGTGTCCTTTGCCTACCATGTGCTCACCTTGGACCATATTAGATTGTGGCCCTTTCTTCTTTCTTTTTGTCTTTCCTATTACATTGAGGGGATATTTTGAGGAAATATTATTCTTTTTTGCTTACCCTGTGCCTAGCAGCTATCATGCATATTAGATCCTTAAATCCTCCGTGAGTAGGGTCCAATGTGTCCCCTCAGAAAGACATGGAATGTCTTTATTGAAAATTGCTCTTTGGGCTCGGCGCCTGTGGCTCAGCGGGCTAGGGTGCCAGCCACATACACCTGTGCTGGCAGGTTCGAATCCGGCCCAGGCCCGCCAAACAGCAATGTCGGCTGCAACCAAAAAAAAAAAAAAAAAA
>CAUYRH010120806.1:0-42084 GCA_963574655.1 Perodicticus potto | reverse complement strand
AAGAAGCCCAGGTCCATTTATGAAGCCACAGTCGGTTTCAGGGCTGAGTCTTCCAGGACATAACCCCATTTGGCTACCAGGCCCTGGCAGAAAAATAACTCTTGTCCCCTGCCCACTGTGGGAGTGGGGTTCATGAACTCTTTTCACTGAAAATGCCCCTGCACAAAAATTGTTTCTTCTAGATCCAACTTTTAAGAGAATATCCCAATCTGAAATGAATCATATGAAATCTTTTATGTCTATGTCTCTTTAAGGCTTAATTGCCATGCCATTTATCTTCTCCTCTAAAAAAACATTTTCTTGAATTTTATCTGCCAGCATAATTTGCCATAAATTTTATTTTTAATATCTTTTATACAATAACTTTTTTAAAGACTAAGTTTAAAAAGGCAACCTAAATGATTTTCTCTATCTAATCAGCATTCTGATGTATTTATTTTTAAATTTTCTCATAGAAATAACTGAAGAATTATGTCTGTTCCTCCTTTGGAGAAATCTATATTTCCCAAGTTTTATGGGACCTGGCTATTCCTTGTCCCCCCAAACCTTTTCATTCCTTCTAGAGCATAAAACGCCATTGAATGAGCACCCCTGGCCTGTGACCTACAGTTCCAAGGCTTTTCTGCACCTAATTCCTCTTCTGACAGTCACAGGCAATAGCTGTGATTCTGTACACATCCTACAGACCTATATCTTAGGAATGGGACTAATATAAGATTATCAAGCAGCACCCCTCTCCTAATATGTAATGTCTTTTCATGTTATAAATGATTTAGGTTAGCTCATTTCAATGCATTGTATACGAAAAAATGAAAAATAGAACTTTATAATACTTTAACCAATAAAACCAATTGCCAAACGAATTGGGTCAGATTCTATTAATTACTAGATTACATGTAGCTTAAGTGCACAAGTTTTATGCCTTTCTTTAAGGGTCATGCTGAAAGATGCTAGACTCTGTATAGATTTACAATGTCTCATTAAATATACATAAAAATATTTAGATAGGAAGTAAACACGTCTCCGGGGGCTCCCACACTACGTTAGAGCGAGGGGCTGCTTGACAGAGAATTGGCTGCATTCCTGATTCTCACTGAGGCCTCAGTGCCCTTTCTAGACCTTCCCCACCCGGGGAGGAGCCGTCACTCTTCCTTTTTGGTTTCCACAACTCAGGGCTCCTACCCGTTTCCCTTGGGCTCTGTTGGCCTGTGAGCTGCTAGGGCGGGCACCACACCCCACGCATCCCTGCCTTCGTCCTGCTACCCGTGAGCTGGGAGAGCTCCCAAGAGCAAAGTTCTGTTGGAGGGGACAGAGATCGGAGGGTGTGTTGTCATGGGGGAAAGGGAGAGGTGTCAACCGTGAACAAAAGTGATCTTGTTTAGGGACAAAGAGACCCACAGAAGCTAAGGCATATATATGTGGGGAGCAGGGAGAAGGAGGCACCCGCCCCACAGTCTTAATGAGTTCTACAAAGCTGAAGGTGGGAAGGGTGGCCAAAATGGAGCGCTGTGCATGACAGGCAGTCACAGGTGAACGTCAGGCCTGTTCAGCAAGTGGGCATGACACAGGTCAAACTGCCCAAGTCAGCCCCCACAGGGGTTAGGAGGGTGCCGGGCAGCGTGGGTGCGTAGAAGGTTCAAGGGGTGAGGGGTGATGCCTACGGCAGCACGTGCCCCAGCAGGGAGCACGGAACTGCAGGTAGGAGGAAGGCAGCAAGCTGAGCTGGGCCGGCCAGATAAGGAGATTAGCTGTGCAAGGTGATTTCGCACCTTGGTGCCTCTGCTCTAGCTTCTCGCCTTGCTCCTCACCGTTCCGCTCCTCAGTTCCCAGTGCTGACTCCGCAGAAGGTAGGCCCTGCTTGCATGTTAACATTCAGTACGAGCCCTCTGGTTTGCTGAAATGCTCAGAAAAGTGACGGGTACATGTCAAGGCGTTAACGGGGGTCTTCCTGTGCAGTGGGAGCACAGGTGTGGGTTTGCTTAATTCTGATTTAAATATCATATATGCTAATTTTTCTGTCACTTCATGTTATTTTATTTGGAAACAATAAAAAGATGTTTTTTGTTTTTAAAATATATTAATATTGGCATCAGCAAAACAGATGAGGAATCTTTAAAATCAGTTTTAGAAATTGATCCAGGCAGTATGTCTTAGGATGACCTAAGCCTCACAATGCAGTAAGTCTGTGAGGGGCCCTCCACATTCTTGTATTAGCAGTTTGTACTTTTTTATTATATGAACATACCACAATCTATCTAGTTTATTATGTGGTGGACATTTGGGTTTTTCCAGTTAAAACTATTATGAATGAAGTTGCTATGACATTCTTATTCATGATTTTTTCCCCCTAGGGAATTAAGAGTATATATCCTGGAGCAGAATCGCTAGGTCATAGAATATTTATGTATGTTCAGTTGTAGTAGGTCCTACCGAGCCCTTTTCCGAAGTAGTTGTGCCAATTTATACTCCTACCAGCAGGGAAAGACATTTCCGGTTCTCCACATCCTTGCCCACACTTTGTATTGTAAGTATTTTTTTTTTTTTTGAGTTTGAAGGTATATTTTGAAATAAAGATGCAAAATAAATTTTTACAAAATTGTCACATAGGAACGCACCTTACAATATCATCATAGGCTACATTTAATTAAAAAAATTACAGATCTAGTCATCAACAGAAATAGCTGTTATTTACAAAAGCCAAATTCCCTTCCTTGAGGAAAAGGAGAGCTCAGGTTGTAAGTCTTTTTAATTGCAGGTGTTCTGGTGAACCAGTCGTCTTATCCTGTTGTGGTTGTAATGTGTATTTCTTTGATGACTAGGAGTGTTGAGTGCCTTTTTGTATGTTTATTGGCCATATACATATCCTCATTTGTGAAGTAACTATTCAAGTCGTCTGCCCATTTTTTAAATAACTTTTGCTGAGATATCATACAATATAAAACTCACCATTTTAAAATGTGTATTTCAGTGGTTTTTTAGTTTATTTACAAGGATATGCAATCATCACCACTATCTACTTCCAGAGTGTTTTCATCACCCGCCCAAAAGAAATCCCATACCCATTGACAATCACTCTCTCCTCCCCCAGCAACTACTAATCTGCTTTCCATCTCTATGGATTTGCCTATCCTGGACATTTCACCTAAGGCGGATCCGATAATATGTGGCCTTTTGTGTCTGGCTTCTTTCACAGTATGGTGTTTTCAAGGTCTGTCTACCTTGCAGCACGTATCAGACCTTCATTCTTCTTTATTGTCAAGTAACAGTCTCCTGAAGGATATTCGACATTTGTTCATCCATTCATCAGGGTTTGTGGCTACTCGAGCTGTTTCCACTTTTTGGCTAATAATGCTTCTGCAAACATCTTTCTATGAGTTTTCATGTGAATATACATCTTCAATCATCCTAGGTATGTACCTAAAAGTAGAATTGCTAGCCCACAGGGTGACTACTCCACATTTAACTTTTGAGTAACTACTAAGCTGTCTTCCACAGCAGCACCATTGGAAAAGGTACCCCATCTTACATTCCAACCAGAAAAAAAAAAATTCCCACCAGAAACGTATAAGGGTTCTTTTGCTCACTTTTAATTGAATTAATGAAGCATTATTTTAAAAGTAAAGACTGGATATACCCTAACTATTCAACCACAGGATATTGGTTTAATAAATTATGATACTCCTTATTATAGAATAATGCTGAAGGTATTACCAAAAAAGGAAGATGTACAGGTATTCAAAGAATAAGGTGAATAAAGCAATTTTCATAAGTATTTTATCAGCTATTTGCATAATTAGCAAAGCTATTATCTATGTGTTTATGCCAGAAAAGTCTAGAGGGATGTAAAACAAACTAAACAAGTGAAGTGGGAATGAAGAGGCCTATGATGGGGGACTTGCACTTTTGATTTTCTAATCTTTGGCATTGATTCTTTTTTTTTTTTTTTTTGAGACAGAGTCTCCCTATGTCACCCTCAGTAGCGTGCTTTGGCGTCACAGCTCACAGCAACCTCAAACTCCTGGGCTTAAGCGATTCTCTTGCCTCAGCCTCCCAAGTAGCTGGGACTACAGGCACCCACCACAATGCCCGGCTATTTTTTGGTTGCAATTGTCATTGTTGTTTAGCAGGCCCGGCTAGGTACGAACCCACCAGCCCCAGTATATGTGACCAGCATCTTAAACACTGAGTACAGGTGCCGAGCCTTTGGCATTGATTCTTTTCAAAATAGGCATTTCCTTTGTAATATTAAAGCCATATATTTAGGTAAAACAGACATCGAAGAAATTTTGTGGATTGGATAAGCTTATTAGAGGAAACTTAGAGAAGTTCTGTGAACTCCCTCTATAGAGTAACTTCATATCAAAACTTGTTAAAATAGGGACATTTTTGTCTTTGTTGTCAAAATGCTCATAGCAGCGTTTGCTTTGTGAAAAATATCCTCATCATAAAAAGAATTATTGACAATAAGTACAATAGAATGTGCTGAAAGTTAGCTTAGGATATACTAAATGAGAAACATCAAGAGGCTTGGCGCCTGTGGCTCAACAGGCTAAGGCACCAGCCACATACACCTGAGCTGGTGGGTTCCAATCCAGCCCGGACCCGCCAAACAACAAAGACGGCTACAACCAAAAAATGGCCGGGCGTTGTGGCGGGCGCCTGTAGTCCCAGCTACTTGGGAGGCAGAGGCGGGAGGCTCACTTGAGCCCAGGAATTGGAGGTTGCTGTGAGCTGTGATGCCACAGCACTCTATCCAGGGTGACAGCTTGAGGCTCTGTCTCAAAATAAATAAATAAATAAATAAATGAAAAACATCAAGATATAGAAATATTAGCAATATACATAAACAATATGACTCCAGTGATCTTAAATCTTACTGCACAGAGCAAAATGTGCAAAGGATTCTCTCTGAGTGGTGGGATTGTAAGTGATTATCTTCTTTATACCTTTTTGATTTTTCCATACTTTCTATAGTGAGCATGTATACCATTTATAGTTTAAAAATACATTTAGTTTGTAGTCTACCCACGTTTAATCAACGAGGTCTAAAATGTTAGCTATGTGTTATGATTTAAGGCTGATACGACTTAAAAATTATCTCCATTAAAAAAGGGGTGTTTTCCATGAATACACAATGACATGTGAAGATGAAAATATTATTACATTAAACAAAAAACTAAAGTCCAAAATCATATATGGCATATAATTACAATTTTGTAAGAAAAAGAAGATCTTAAGAAGATACTAGAAGAAAACAAAAAAACGGCAACAAGTCAGTCATTTGTTGGTGTAAGGCATATAGGTGATTACTTTTCCTTCTTCCGGTCTTTCTGTTTCCAGTTATTATTATTAGCAGCTTTTATAATTTAAAATGACAAAATTCAGTCCGAGAAGAAAAATGGTGTCTAGATTTGAAACATTGGCAAAGGAAATTACAAAGGAAATGCCTGTGTACTTTGGCAATGTTTTTCTTTTTTCCTGTCTGTTTCTATCTCCCAGAACTCTCAACCATCCTTCTGTTCTTCCTCCACTGGGTCCCTTGGATTCCTCCCACCTTCCATTCCCGAGCTGCAACTCTGACCAGAGCACATTTCCTCTTTTCTTAACCTAGTTCATCTTCCTGCTGTCCCTTCTCTCTCTGACCTATTTCTGGAAGCACAAATGCTGGAATAATCCACTCGAATGATGTTGTTCCCTTGCTTAAAAACCCGTGGCTCACTAACGCTAATCCTTGGAATCCTCAGCCTGACCTTGTTACTGGCCGCCTTTGCAGGGTTGGGGAGTGGGAACAATTACCACGCCCTCACCATAGATCAGGCTCTGGTCGGAAGGCCCTGTTGCAGTCTTTAACTCATCTTTTGTGACAAAACTGAGCAGCCTGACCAGCCTAGCTCCACAGTAAGAGCTGCAGTCACGTTATTTACGGACTTAGGCCCCACCCCTGACCTTGAACTTGTTTCACCCCCCTGTGTGTCCCCAGCTATGACACAGATGTCCTGCCTCCCTCTCAGCGTGATTGGGAGAGGTCAGCACTGAGCACTGCATGGTGGTCAGTAGCTGGTTCCCCTGTCAGCTACTGTCCCTAAGGGACTGCCCTCTATCCTCTGCGCCTGAAGTTCTCAAGAGCTATGCTGGCTGGGCCTCTGCCCTAGCAGTTCAGCCCACTCATGAGCTCCTGATTCTCTCTCCAACTCCATGGTGACCTCTGTGTGGCAGACATTCCCCATCACCTCCCCCACAAATACATCCCTCTCAAATTCAGCTCTGTTGAAATGTTCAGTCCAATGCCCTGAAATATCTTTTTTTTTTTTTTCCAGTTTGGGCCGAAGCCAGACCTAAACCCACCACCCCCAGTATATGGGGCCAGTGCCCTACCCCTTGAGCCACAGGCACCAGCAGCCCTGAAATATCTTTATGCTCAGGGGGTCATTTCTTTGCATCTTAACGTGACTCACTCTTTGGAATACCTATCAAATTGACAGGGCTGGCTGGGCACAGTGACCCGGGTCTGTAATTCCAGCACTTTGGGAGGCCAAGAAGAGAGGATTGCTCAAGGCCAGGAGTTTAAGACCAGCCTGAACAAGATAACAAGATCCCATCTGTACAAAAAATAGAAAGATTAGCCAGATGTGGTGGTGCCTATGGTCTCAGCTACTTGTGAGGCTGAATCAAGAGGATCACTTAAGCCCAGCAGTTCAAGGCTGCAGTGACCCCTGATCATCCCACTGCACTCCGGAGAGCAGAGCAAGACTCTGTCTCTAAAAACAAACAAAAAATTAACAGGGCTTAGCTGGCTGCTTCCTTCCCTTTGACATCTCTGTCCTCCATCTCCATCAGTGGCATCACAGCCCTCAGTCTTCCAAACAAACCTCAGCCACATCCTAGCCGTCTCCCTGTCCTCAGACCCTCATGGTGCCAAGTCTAGCTCCTTACCCTTTCCCTCCTTCCTAACCATGGTCCAAGTCCATCTCGTTGCAGTGCTTTCTTTCCAGTGTCTTGCCTGAGCTATTGCCATGGGCTCCTCATGCTCTTTCTGCGCTATCTCCTGCCACCCCTCCTTCCCCAGGCAGCAGCCACTGCTGTTGCTGCCAAGCAGGGCAGCATGACCTTGGTGGTGCACATTCACTGTACTTGCAACTTTGAGCTAAGTGCTTTATGTACTGTCTCTTATGATTCCCCTGACAACCCCAGGAGGGTAGATTTTAAGGTCTCTGTTTAGTAGATTAGCAAATCAAACCTTCAGAAAGGCCTCAGTAGAGCCAGGAACTGGACAGCGACCTCTAACCATCAGATAGTTTTGCATCCTCAGGAATGCCTCCCGTCAGTGACCTGGGCCTGCCTATTGACTTCTGCATGAACAGGCAGGACCTTGGGTCTTTGGCTGTCAAATGTTTAATGAGTGGGAGGCTGCCTTGCAGGGAACCAACATCACACTTACATAGCCTCGTGGCTTTGGCTGGGGTCAGGCTCCACCGTTTGCTGACTCTTGTCTTTGCTCCAAAAGTCCACCCCAAAGGGAGAAATGTTTTTAAAAGTTTTAAATTATAGCATCTATGACAGCAACATTTCCCATTGTGAAACCCCACAGAATTGATATTGTGCTGTCAAGATCAATCCCGACTTCATCCACAAACTGCCAAAACAATCGGTAAAATGTGTTACCTACTGTCTGATGCTTTTTCACTGGTTAAGCAAATGAGTTGTGTTGATACAACTTGTTGTGATAAATCAAAGATTACAAATTAACTGCATACACTTTATGCCTCCTGTCTGAGAAACTACCATGATAAAAAGAAGAGGTTTTACAAAGTTAAAACCATTGGCTTTTCTCATGCCCCCCCTTTTCACTTTTTTTCAGCTTCATCTTGGGTAAAAGATGTGTGATCAGACCTTTCTAGTTAATGTATTTGGCTCATGTGACAAATGTTTCAAACAAAGGGCTCTGAGACCAGTTTTCAAGAAATCCCAACAACTCAACTACTGCTCAATATGTGCAGAAATTGTAAGTGCCACATTTTTCTTTCTAAATTTTGGGTGCCTAGCTTAAAACAGTATTTAATAAGAGTCCTCTGGCAGATGAGTTACATGGAATCAGTTTCCTCAACACAAAATTTTCAGCACATGTGGGCTTCACAGGGGATCAGGGTGACTGCCTGGGTTCAAATCCTATTTATGTTCCTAGTTAGTGGTGTACCAGGGAGACGCTCACCTCTCTCTTCAAGCCTGTTTTCCCACCTATAAGATAGGAATACAAATAGCATCTGAATCATAGGGTTTTGTGAGTACCAAAAGAGTTTATTTGATAAAGTGTTTAAAACAACACCCAGAAGTGCTCGAGGAATGTCTTAGCTGTTATTATTTCTTAGGGCTAAGGCTTTTTTCTTCTATCTTCTGCCTGTCTGCCTGGCAGGCAACCAAGCTAAAAGAGTCTGGCAAAAAAAAATCTGGGAGTACTTTCCCAAGGACCCTGTTGCACCTGTATATAGGGACAGCTTCATTAAAGACTGAACCATACAGGGCCTAGCAAAATTGAGCTCAAAAAGTGCTCATTGGGCCTAAGCCTTCAGTGAAGGCTAGGAATTAAATACAAATCCTGGCATTTTTCAAAGTACACAAAATTAAGTTTTCACCAGAGGTGGCTGTACATAAGCTTTAGATCTTGCAGCAAAAATGCCCACAACATCCCTGAAGCCTTAGGAATTTTGGTCCTATCTCAGGGTATTTGCAGAGCTATGCTCAACAGTGTGGCTGAGTGGAGCCCCCACCTGGTGAAAAGTGGTAAAGCATGCCTCCAAAAAAGCCTAATAGGAAAGCCCCACGTTATCAACATACTTCAATATATATGTATATCAAAGAGAAAAAAGATGGCTTTACATTTTATCCAACTGAAAAAGAAAAGCCTTCTTATCCTCTAGTTTCCATTGGAACCCTTCACATTAATTACATTTTTAAAAATGATTCCTATTGAGCTGGATAAGGTGGCTCATGGCTATAATCCTAGTGCTTTGGGAGGATCCCTTGAGTTCAGGAGTTCAAGACCAACCTGAGTAAGAGTGAGACCCCCATCTCCACCAAAAATAGAAAAACTAACCTGGCATTATGGCAGGCACTGTAGTCCCAGCTACTGGGGAGGCTGAAACAAGAGGATCGCTTGGGTCCAAGAGAGTTTGTGGTTGCTGTGAGCTATGACCCTATGGCACTCTACCCAGGGTGACAGACTGAGACTCTGTTACAAACAAACAAAATTGTTCCATGAAACAAATGGCAAATATTGATACACAGCTTAGGATGGCAAAAGAAGGCTTTGGTACAGAGTAGTAATTCTGATGTCTCTTCAGGCTTGGTGTAATGAGCTTCTGCCTGCAGTATATTTTGTTCTTAACTTTGCTCCACAAATTTTAAGACTGAAGACATTCAGATCTTAAAACAAGCCTGCTTTCTGAAGGGGGGTTACTATCCTATTATTTATTAATCTAACCCTTCTGCTTTTTTTTTTTTTTTTTTTGAGACAGTCTCACTCTGTCACCCTGAGTAGAGCACCATGGCATCATAGCTTACATCAACCTCAAACTCCTGGGTTTGAGCCACCCTCTTGCTTCAGGCTCCTGAGTAGCTGGCAACCCTTCTGCTTTTTAAACAACTTCCTCCGTGGGCAGAATAAGCCAAGAATTCTAGATTTGGGGGTCTCCAGTAGCATCAGTAGGGACTCCCAGCTCCAAGGCCCTGCCTGGAGATACTTTCTAGGGGATTATCACTGGTTATCCCCACAAGCACTTGGGACTTCCCAAATATTCAGACAGCACCTCTTAGCTAAGGAGACACACAATGAGTGACTGTGACTTTTCATCCAGATGTTTGGGATTATGTAGACACAGCCCCTCCTTTTCATGGATGGAGGCGACCTTCTAACTCAACCACTGCTGAAATACAGCTGACCTCAACTTTTCTTATCTCCAGCTTCCTCCCTTCTATAAAGGAGTTAATATACTGGGAGGCTGAGGTGGGTGGATTGCTGGAGCTTAGGGGTTTGAGATCAGGCTGAGCAAGAGCCGGACACTATCTAAACCAAAAAAAAGGAAGGAAGGGAAGGAAAGATTAGTCAGGCGTTGTGGCAGGTGCCTGTTGTCCTGCCTACTTGGGAGGCTGAGGCAAGAGGATCATTTGAGCCCAAGAGTTTGAGGTTCCTGTGAGCTATGATGCCATGGCACTCTAGCCTGGGCAACAGAGTGAGACTCTATCTCAACAAACAAAGAAAAAATAAAATAAAAAAGAGTTAACATCTAAGTACAGGAAACCACTTTGCAAACTTTGCCCAACCAGTAAAAGTTACATGGCCTCATCTCTAGACAGCTGACTGTCCAGCTTGGGGGATGTCCGGGGTTTATTTCACACAGGAGGGCACACACCTGTGTGAAGCGCCACCTGCCCCTTCGTAGACAGACAGACCCCGAGCCGTGTGTATGCACGTCCCAAAATGGTCCAAGGAGATGATACCTTGCCTGGGCCTGCTAAGGTGGGCCTGTGAGAAGTCCCCACGATGTCATGCGAATTGCTCTAGAGTACCAGACAGCCTCGGTGATAACAGTGAGCAGTACTGTACGCCACGCATCACTTGCTCTGAATGCTGGAGATCCCTACTTACAGCTGAGGAGCTGTAAACACACAGAAGTCGGTCACCCCCGGCCACACAGCAGAGCCGGGATTTGCCCCAGGCAGGCTGATCTAGCTAGAGCTGGGCCTCAGTTTTCCCACCAGTAAAACGGGCACGACGCTCCCTGCTTCTCCGGGATGGTGCTCAGCACGGCGCTGCCTCGGGCACCGCCCCGGGCCCTGCGCCACCGGCGCGGCGGGCGCAGGTCGGGTCGGCGGTCGCGGCCAGGCCCGCAGCTGCTGGCGTCACCGCCGGAGGGCGGGGCCGGGGCGGCGCCGGGGGGACGCGGCCGGGCTCAGCGCATCCCCGCTCCCCGTCCCCTCCTGCCGCGTCCCCGCGCGAAGATGGCTACGGACGGACTGCACGAGAACGAGACGCTGGCGTCGCTGAAGAGCGAGGCCGAGAGCCTCAAGGGCAAGCTGGAGGAGGAGCGGGCCAAGCTGCACGACGTGGAGCGTGAGTGCGGCCGGGGCGGGGCGCGGGGGGCGCGGGAGCGGCCCCGAGCCGGGCCGGCCTCGCAGGGTCACCGGCCCGCCCGGACGAGGCCGACCGTCCGCCGTCCCGGGCGGGGGCTGGCGGGGGCGGGGTGTCGGTGGTGACGAGCGCGGCGAGCCCGTGTGGGCGCGGCCTGGGAGAAACCCGGTTTTGTTTTTGAATCATCGCCTGGCTTTCCCCATACTATTGTGTCGTTTTTCAGTTTTGCGTTTACGGGGAACAAGACTGATTCCAAAGCTTATTTTTCCAATCACTCCCTTTCCTTTGAGGATGGGGAGAAAGAGGTGGGTAAGGGAAGCGGAGGAGCTTACCAAATCCAGCTTTTAAGTTCGCTTCCAGGGGTGTCCAACCCTCAGCCCGCGGGCCACAAGCAAATTACGTGAGGAGTTTGGGGCTTATCTGTGGTGGCAGATACTATGTATCACGAAAATTACACACGGACCATTTTTTTTCTTTTTTTTCCTCCTTTTTTCTTTTTCTTTTTTACTCATCATTTTTCTTTGCTGTTTGTGTATTTAATGTGTGGCTCCAGACAACTTCTTCCAGAGAAACCAAAAGATTGCACACCCTTGCGAGCTTTTGGATCAATGTGTGTGATTGGCATCAAAGAACAGTATCAGTCTTAACATTATTGATCACCACCACAATTCACAGCTGGCTCTGTGATCTTTAAGAATGAGCTTAAATAGCCAGGATCCATGACTCTTGGTTAGAGCAGCTTTCCTTTACTTGGTCAGGTGGTTCATCTTCAGCAGAGCTTGGGCTGAGTGCCAGGAGCCAGGTTCTGGGAAGGGGTCTCATCTGCTTACTTTCCAGCTCTAAGGGTGGCTGCTGTCTTTGCTAAGCAAGGCCTACCCATGGTGTCCTCATGCACACCTTAACATTTTGCTCCTGCCATTCGTAATTGGTACCACCTTTTAAATTCCATTTGGAAAAGAAAAATGAGGTTCATGTTAGGGCTCTTAGTATTTGATTTTTTTGAAAATCACTTGCTAGAAGTAAATGACTTGAATTGAGAATGTGCTGTATTCTCTCCTATGGGCTTCCTTTAAATCAGTGGTTCTCAACCTTCCTAGGGCAACCCTCTAATATAGTTCCTCATGTTGTGGTGACCCCCAACCATAAAATTATTTTCGTTGCTATTTTATAACTGTAATTTTGCTACTGTTATGAATCATAATGTAAATATCTGATATGCAGGATGCTCTTAAGGCGACCCTTGTAAAAGGCTCGTTCGACCCCCAAAGGGGTCGTGATCCACAGGTTGAGAACCACTGCTCTAAATAGAAGGCACTCTAAGCTCCTGTATTGTTTAGAAATGTGTCTAGCTATAATTAACCCTAAACACCAAATAAAGTAGTCAAGCAAAGTAGGAGTTAATTTTCTTTTATAATAAGAGCAAAGTTTTGTTTCACCACTTTCTTTCATCTATGTGGTATACCATTAGGGACCCAGGGTCCTGCCTTTCTTCTCCACATGTTATAGCACTGGCATTTGCCCCATGATTATAAAATAATTGCCATAGCTCTGGACATCACTTCTGCATCCCAGGTAGGTAAAAGGGGGCAATGTGAACACCAGTCTCTGTTTGCTGCTTCTTATCAGGAAAGCAAAGATTTTTCCAGGGAGCATCCTCTCTTCCCCTAGATTTCTATTTGCACTTCCTTGGTCAGAACTAGTCCACATGGTTACTGCACTGAGTGTAAGTTGCCTTAGGGCAGAAAGATAGTGGAGGTGCAGCTTTTCAGCCTCACTCTCTGAAGTTCCAGCCTCACTCTCTGGTACCTCAGAGAGTGACTTTGTTGAGACTAACAGAAGAAGTTGTTGCTACCCTGCCAGGAGTGCAGTGCCTAAAGAGCCAGGCCCAAATTTTGAGCCCACCATGGAAAAGTCTTTCCTTACTTGCATATGTCAGAGTTTGGGGGCTGAAAAGACCAGGAGGCATGTGGTGGTGTTCCCCTTTATTCCCCTGTAGCTGTGAGACCACTTCTCTTCTACCCCCTTTATAAAACCCTTGCTCCTTTAAGGATATTGTCATTCAGTTGACCTGTCTCCTTTTGACATGTCTCCTTCCTTCCTTCCTTCCGTCCTCTCTCTCTGTCCCTCCCTCCCTTCCCCTCCCCTTCCCTCTCTCTCTCTTTCTTTCTTTCTTTCTTTCTTTTTTTTTTTTCTGATAGAGTCTCACTCTGTTGCCCAGGCTAGAGTGCTATGTCATCAGCCTAATTCACAGCAACCTCAAACTCCTGGGTTGAAACTGTCCTCCTGTCTCAACCTCCCGAGTAGCTGGGACTACAGGTGCCCACCACAACACCTGGCTACTTTTTCTATTTTTCTCGCTCTTACTTAGGCTGGTCTCGAACTCCTGAGCTCAGGCAATCCACTCACCTCAGCCTCCCAGAGTGCTGGGATTACAGGCATGCACTCTACTGCTTCCAGCCAGTTCTCTCATTTCTTAAAGACTTTGGAATTTTTAGGACTACCTTGAGTCTTGTTTTCAACCCTAAGCCCTATCCCATCCTGGGTGTGTTCAGGGTCCACAGGGGTGCCCCTCATGACATGCTGGCCCCTCACCATGCCCCCTGCTGCACACACAGCTGAGATCCGTCAGCACTCAGGACTGCTCCCCCACAAAACTTCTGCTTGCTGCCACCTGTCCTGGCCAGTCTCTCCCCAAGGACCCTGGCTCTGTTTTCCCTCAGTCTCTAGGCCTTTGCTTTCTTCTCTTCCCTCCTTGCCCAACTTGGAGACTTTGGCTATCATCTCAGCAACAGCCCTGCCAAGTAAACAAATAACCTTACCCTCCTGTCTCTCTATCACAGCCTTCCTGCAGAACCTCAGCTCTCTCTCAACCCCTTCCCTCCCTCCCCCTTCTCCCTCTCCATCTTCTCTCTCCTGTTCCCGAACATCATATGCTGCTGGAGAAATAGCACAGAGAAGGCATATTGATACCAGAGTTAGTTTTACAATCACTAGTTCTGTGGGGCTCTCAGAACTGTCTGGCAGTTTCTTGGTCAGCTCTTCACAGTGGCAATTTCAGACTTTCTCTGCTCCGCACAGGTCTCTAACTCCTTTCCCTCTTTAGCACACTTGCCTCCTCCTGCATAGAAAATAAACCCCCAAGATGATTGCTTAGCTTCACACTTCCACACCCACCCACCTCCGCACTCAGTGACCTGCATCTTCCCTGTCCTGTCCTGGGTCGGTTCCCTCCCACCCCCAGACTCAGCATCCCCTGGTCTCTAGCCTTCCTTAACCTTGGCCTAGCAGTAAGTCCTTCCATCTCTGTTGACACATACCCATGGCCGGGTCCTCCACTAATTCTACATGTTTTGCCAGCCCATGATATACCAGGCACTGTCCTCAGCCCTTGGGGACACCACAATGAACAAATCAGACAACCTTCCCTCCTTCCCACCTTTGAGGAGCTTCCATTCTAGGGTGGGAGTCAGACAGCAAATGGGCGAAGTGGGTGATGTGTGTTAGAGAGAAAAGAACTCAAGTGGCAGCAAAGTGGAGCATGAGGTGCGGGGCAGCAGAGGGAAGCTTGGGAGAAGGTGGCCTGGGGAGACCTGAGGGAAGGAAGGATGAGCCATGGGCTGTCACGGGCAGAGCAGGGCCAGGGCCCAGTGGGGGTGGGGAGGAAGAACTGGGGTCGGAGGTGGCCGGTCATGGGGCCTGTGGGGCACGGGGAAGACATGTTGGATCACTCTACCTGCTGGGAATGTAGGAGAACAAGACAGTCTGAGGGAGGGGCATGAAGCATGAGAGGTAAGTGCTATGGGCTACAGAATTCTTACGTATGTCACCTTCCTCTTAACAAAGAATGAATGTCCAGGACCTAGAGGAAGTTACAGCTGGGGGTAAAAGAGCGAGGGGATTTCTGAGCTGGTCTCAGTCCCATGGTTAACCCTTCAGCTGTTCTCACCTCACCTCAGACTCACCCAGCTCCTTCTTGAATAAGCGTATTCATTCCTCACGCTTGGGTGGGACAGGGAGGGTGAGGTAGTTGCTGGACCCGGATGGGTGTCAAACAGTTATGCTCTCACATTTCCCGTGTGGAGGAAAGTGGTATCCACATAGGCCTGGCAAAGTTAAATAATTTGCTGGGGTCATGCAGCTCATGGGTGTTCAGCCAGGATTCGGTTTGGGAACCATGCTGCTTTTTTTGCTGGGCTCCGCATTGAGCAAGCTTCGGATAGCCGGGGGGTGGGTGGGAAGTGTCTGGTCAGGCTCCTGTATCTCCCATAGCAGCCAGGGTATGAACACCTCAAGTTGGCAGGTCCATTTCTGACACAGGCCTCATTTCTTTTTTTTGAGACAGTCTCATTATGTTGCCTCCTATAGACTGCCATGGTGTCACAGCTCATTGCAACCTTAAACTCTTGTGCTTAAGGGATTCTCTTCCCTCAGCCTCCCAAGTAGCTGGGACTACAGGCACCCACCACAACAGCTGGCTATTTTTTTGTTGCAGTTGTCACTGTTGTTTAGCAAGACTGGGCCGGATTAGAACCCGCCAGCTCCGGTGTATGTGGCTGGTGCCCTAACTGCTGAGCTACGGGCGGCGAGCCACAGGCCTCATTTCTTGCCCACCTGAGATTCCCAGCCCCTGCTTCATGGTGACCCAAGTAGATATTTTCCATTTTAAAGTCCAAAGACAATTTCCTATGAATTAGGAACATGAGGCCAGATGTGAACATTTATAGTACATACTGGGGTATATGGCTGGACACAAGAGGGTCATAGTCCATTACCTAGAGAAATGTGTTAAATACTCGCATGTTCTGCATTTCGGTGGTGTTATATAGATGGCCCTGTAGCCTCTGCTAGGACCCTTGAGCAGACCCCTTTAGGTTATCAGCTAAGGTGACCAGCTCATCCCAGTTTGTCTGGGACCCTCAGTTTTAAAATGGAAAGTCCTGCATCCTAGGAAACCCTTCAGTCCCAGGCAAACTGGGACAGTTGGTCCTTTGATTAGCTTGAACTTGCCCAAATGCTAACCTTCAACAGAGTCCACACAACAAAATTACAGAGCATAAACTCGAGGATAAACTGAACTTTTCCTGTCTACATACCCCGAGTTCTCCAGCTCCCATCCCTTGGGCCCTCATCCCCAAGCCAGACTTTTGGCCAATATGGGACACAGGAAGCAGCACATGTGGGTCCTCTCTGGGCAGCCGGCCCTATTCTCCAAGGGCCCTACTTTTCCCCTTACTCCTCCAAAGCCTCCTCCTTCGCCCCAGATCTTGCTGCCTGTTGCCTTCCACTGGTCTTGCACCATGGGGGAGAGCTCCTTGTAGGAATTTTAGAATCATGCAGTTACAGTTTGTATTAGTTTCTTGTTGGCTTGGGTACAAATTTTCACAAACTTAGTGGCTACAGCACCATACATTTATTCTCTTGCGGTGCTGGGGGTCAGAATTCTAAAATGAGTGGGCAGGTCTTTCTGGAGGCTTCAGGGGAGAATCCATACCTTGCTTTTCCCAGCTTCTGGAGGCTACCTGCATTCCTTGGCTCAAGGCCCAAGTTATTCTGATCACTGTTTCCATGGTCATATATCTTTCTCTTACTCTGACCTTCCTGCTTCTTCTTACAAGGACCCTGGTGTTTACCTTGGGCCCACTGGAGTAATCCAGGATGATCTCCCCTTCTCAGGATCCTTAATGTAACCACATATGCAAAGGCCCTTTTGCCATGTAAAGTAGCATATTCACAGGTCGCTTGATTAGGATGTGGACATCTTTGAGGAGCCATTATTCTGCCCAGCACATAGCTCTTAGATCTGGGGGAGTAACCTGCTTCAGCCTCAGTCTTCAGACACAGAACGTTTTCTTCTCTCCCAACCCTTACAGGTGAGAAAGCAGCTGAGAACCAGGAGCGGGTTAAAGGATTGACCTAAGGTTTTACAGCTATTGTGGAATAGAATAGTATAGAGCTAAGGTTCAGGCTCCCAGTGACAGCATTTCTTCTCACCACGCTAAAGCTCCTTTTAGAAAGTTGAGATTAGCATGAAAAAGAAAAAAAAAGTAAATATATAATGTATAAAAGGTGCCAAAATTTTTTTATTAAGTAAAAAAAAGAAAACAGCAAAATGCCATGCAATATATGTAACGTGACCTCATTAAACAGGACAGGCCTGTGTATGCATTAAATGTCTAGAAGGATATGCAAGAAATTTCTTATCTCTAAAAAGGGATATACAGGCTGGGCCCGGTGACTCACCCCTGTAATCCCAGCACTCTGGAAGGCCAAGGCAGGTGGATTGCTTGAGCTCAGGAGCTCAAGACCAAGAGGGAGACACTGTCTCTACTAAAGATAGAAAAACTAGCCAGGGACTGTGGTGGGCACCTGTAGTCCCAGCTAGTAGAGAGGCTGAGATAAGAGGATCACTTGAGTCCCAAGAGCTTGTGGTTGCTGTGAGCTACAATGACACCACAGTACTCTATCCAGGGTGACTGAGTGAGACTCTGTCTCAAAATAATAATATTATTATTAATAATAATAATAAGTAACAATAAAGTAAATAAAGAGGGATATGCAAAGTCGAAGTACTTTTCATTTTATACCCATGCATACGTTTAATAATGAAAAGAGAACACTGAGTGCTGGAATGGGAGTCAAGATCATGAAGAAAAGGGGTTGGAAACACTTCACCTTTGAAGAGTCTATAACTTGTAATTAAACTGAGGAATGGGGTCGGCACCTGTAGCACAGTGGTTACTGCACCAGCCACGTACACCAAGGGTGGCAGGTTCGAACCTGGCCCCGGGCCAGCTAAACAACAATGACAACTGCAACAAAAAATAGCCAGGCTTTGTGACAGGCACCTGTAGTCCCAGCTACTTGGGAGGCTGAGGCAAGAGAATCACTTGAGCCCAAGAGTTTGAGGTTGCTGTGAGCTGTGACGCCATGGCCTTCTACCAAGGGCAACATAGTGAGACTCTGTCTCAACAACAACAAAAAAACAAACAAACAAAAAAACTGAGGAATGATCTGGAAGACAGGCTGAAAGCAGACAGAGCAGGAAGGACCCCGTGTTCGTTTCAGCCAACACATACGGCAGCATCCTGGGGCTGTGTGGGCGTGTCATCCAGCCTCTTAATTCCTTTGAGGCCGATTCTATTATTGTTAAGGAACAAAGCAACTTAAAGCAAATTATGTAATTTCTGTGAGTATAATCCAGGCTCAGTTTGGGCAAATCACAGGATTTATCACCATGCTATTGACCTTTCTATCCATTCTAAATGTAATTTTGTGAAAGGTTTTTTCTCAAATGCTTTATAGCTGGATCCTTGGACTATTCTGATTTTATTGTTTATGGAAAAAATCTTTTGGAAAACCAAAGCTTATGTGTTCATTGACTTTCCCCACATTCTGAGGAAACATTCTCTAGTACTGAGCCTTGTAGAATTGGTTTCCCTCCTGCCGCTGTCAGAGGGAGCAGAAAGCAAATCTGCCTTTCATTTCCTCTCCCCTTGCTTTTCTTTGAGTTCATAACTACACAGCAGCTAGCTAATGCAAGTGTTTGTAGTTGTAAACTGATGCTCACCATGGAAAATGTAGAAATATAGACGAAAACGAGTCATTCATAATTCCATCACCTAGAGGGAGCCACTTTCAATATTTTGATGTATTTCATAGCTAATGTTTTCATGTTTAGATATTTACAAGCGTAGTCGGAATTATACTAGATATGGGGTTTGAGCCCAGTTTTGACATATAACACAATGGATTCAGTAACTTCTTTTTTTAGGAAGGTGGAAGGGGACAGGTTCTCACTCTGTTGCTCGGGCTAGGGTCTAACGTGTAGTGGTGTCATCATAGCTCACTTGAGCCTCAAACCTCTGGGCTCAATTGATCCTCCTGCCTCAGCCTCCTGTGTGGCTGGGACTGTAGGCATGTGTCACCATGTCTGGCTAATTTTTCTGTATTTTGTAGACATGAAGTCTTGCTGTGTGGCTCAGGCCAGTTTCAAACTTCTTGCCTAAAGCAGTCTGCCTGCCTCAGCTTCCCAAAGTGCTGGAATACGAGGCTTGAGCCACTGTGCCTGGCCCCATTTGCATTTCTTTTTAATGTCATCATATAAAATTATTATATGGAGTCATCTTGCTATTCATCTTTAAAGGCTGTACCATAAGTTGATCTTTCTAACTTTTAATTAGGAAATTCAGGGTACAATTTTATGTGTGGTTTTAAGGCAATTCACAGATCTCTGACAACAGATGTAAAGTAATATGATTGTAAGTGTTTTCCTTAGATACAGATGTTTGAGGGTTTGGGATCAGTCACATCCAATTCTACCTTGGGGTAGACTCAGATTAAATAAATTTCAAGTTAGGTTTTAATGGTTTTTCCTCCTTGATTCCTTTGATCTGCCAAAAAAGTAGTTATCAAAGACTATGTAATAGTGCAAATTGGAAAGTGATTCATGATCATTTTTAAAATGGTTCTGTTGACTCAGCGCCCATAGTACAGTGTTTATGGCACTGGCCACATACACCAAAGCTGGTGGGTTTGAGCGTACCCCGATCAGCTAAACAATGACAACTGCAACAAAAAATAGATGGGTGTTGTGGCAGGTGGCTGTAGTCCTAGCTACTTGGGAGGCTGAGGCAAGACAATGGTTTGGGCCCAGGAGTTTGAGGTTGCTGTGAGCTGTGACACCACAGAGGGCAACATGGTGAGACTCTGTCTAAAAAAAAAAAAAAAAATGAGGGTGGCGCCTGTGGCTCTGTGAGTAGCGCACCATCCCCATATACCAAGGGTGGTGGGTATATAACCCCAGCCAAACTGCAACAAAAAAATAGCCAGGCGTTGTAGCGGGCACCTGTAGTCCCAGCTACTTGGGAGGCTGAGGCAAGAGAATCACCTAAGCCCAAGAGCTGGAGGTTGCTGTGAGCTGTGATGCCACGGCACTCTACCGAGGGTGACAAAGTGAGACTCTGTCTCTAAAAAAAAAAAAATTGAATGGTTCTGTTTTCTTATTTAATGTCTCTTGTTTATCTTTGAACATGTCTTCTATGTTTACACTCAGTTTTAGAATATTCATTTTCAGGGACATTTTAGAGCTTATTCATGTTTTCTTTTTTTTTCCTCACGGGATGATGGAGAAGGACCTTCTTACACATTCTCACTTTATAAATTTACATGGTTTGAATTCTTGTGTATTGACCTGCATACAGTACATTTTGTTTTAAGTTCACATATACGCATATTAAACTAATAACATAATTAAAATCTATTTCCAGAAAATTGAGAGGAAGCCTCATCTCAATGAAAAGTTAGGTTTTGCCAGAACTGTAGATGATTTCCAAGGCCCCGTCTAAATAAATCCAAATATCCTCATTTTGCCGAGGAAGGCACAGGCTGGGAGGAGACATTTGTTCACCGCTAATTTATAAACTGTGTCCTTGCCTCAGGCCCCACTTTCCTTTTCTGGGAAGCGTGAGGGCTGGTATGGCTAATTGGCCTTCACACTTGCTATTCGGGCACTGAGGGTGGACGTGCCTCTGAGCCTCGCAATTCATCCTCAGCCGTTCACCAGCTCAGGTCTCCCTTCGTCTCTTTTCTGTTTAGACTTCTACTAAGATTTTGTCTTTGAGGAAAAAGTGGAGGCAGTAGAGAGAGACCTGCAACTAAAATGGAGTTTGAAAACCGTAGATCCACACATTTACCAGGTTCTATTATCGGGCGAGATAAGGACCACGGACTCAACTTAGAATTTCAAAAAGGAGTCTTTTATTAACCGCGGGGCTGTCTCAGCAAAGTCTAAAGCAGACTAAGTGAGAGAGCATTGAGGGGTCTGAAGTTGGGGTTTTTCTAGTCTGAAAGTTGGCAAAGGACCAAACAGGTAAGCTGAAGGTTAGCAATTAGAAGCAAAAAGTGAGCACAGGGTCACACTGACCCCTTTTACAGAAGCGCACCTTGCAATTTAGCGGATTAGCCGATAGGTAACATAAAGGGCACATAAAGCGGATCTGGCAATTAGCGAATAAGTAAAACAATTTGTCACAGCACTTAGCTGGTTAACCCTCATCGTGACAGTACTTGGCTCATTAGTTCTTATCTTGTTCTTGGCCCGATCCAGACCAATCTAAGAGTAATGGTGCTTGGCATCATTTCATTTACCTCTTTTTCTCTTTCCTCCTACCCAGGAGGTGGTGTGAGGCCATCGGGAGGCCGCCAGCATCCATCTTATGGGGGTGATGAGGCAGCCGGCACCCATCTCAATTCCAAGCCCTGTGTGGCCAGGACCTATCCTTCCTGTTCAGCCACACACACCCTAGTGCCCAGCATGGGCCAGCCTGTGGAGGGTGCCCCGGACATGTTCGCTGAGTCACTCAGGTCCCTTGTGGCTCTAACTTTGCTTGATTCTCCCAGCCAAGTGGTGGTGGAGCCAGGATCAAGGCAGGTGTGGTGATTCCTGGTCTAATCCCTCTAACTCTGACCCATCGATCTGCCCACATCAAGAGGTGTGGGGGGATCCAAAGCTGTTTCCTGGACTAAGAAGCCACTGTCACTGCCTCACCCAATCCTTGATTGCCTAAGGTATTATAGCCCTCTGCCCAAAGATTCTCCTGCTGTTAGAGGTATGTGTCTGTCCCTAAGGGCTCAAGGGCTCGTATGTAAGGTCCTTAGACTCTCTGAGCTTCGGCTTCCTCATCTGTAGAAATGGATAAAGCCCGTGTCTGTCACCCAGGAGACACACAGTCCGTGGTGGATATTGGTAACATAATGTCGAAAGCCTTAAAAGATCTCTTTGACTCAGCAGTCCCTCTAGTTCAGTGGTTCTCAACCTTCCTAATTGCCGTGTTGTTACAAATGGAAAAAAGGGGGTCGCGACCCACAGGTTGAGAACCCCTGCACTAGATGAATTTAGCTAAGAGATGATGCAGTGCACGGGCAGCCCTGGGACAAAGTAAGTGTCCACCAGTGGGAGACTTGGGGATTATGGTATATCTACATAGTGATTGAAATGGTGGATAATTATATTTGACATGTCTTTCCATGTCTTTATATCCATATGCATATCAGGTAAAAAGGTAGGTTCCCAAAATTGTATGTGGCATATAACCTGCTTATAGCATATGCACGTGTGGTACACACCAAATGATGAGAATGACTGGGCTAAGCAGATTGTAAGTGATCAGAGTTTATATTTTCTGATTTTATATATATATATATATATTTTTTTTTTGAGAGAGAGAGAGAAAGTCTCACTGTGTTGTCCAAAGCTAGAATGCTGTGGCATCATAGCTCACAGCAACCTCAAACTCCTGGGCTCAAGCAGTCTTCTTGCCTCAGCCTCCCAAGTAGCTGGGACTACAGGGGCCAGCCATGATGCCTGGCTAGTTTTTCTATTTTTAGTAGAGATGGGGTCTCGCTCTTGCTCAGGCTGTTCTTGATCTCCTGACCTCAAGATCACCTCCCTTGGCCTCCCAGAGTGCTAGGATTACAGATGTGAGTCACCACGCCCACCCTATTTTCTGATTATTTTTAATGGGCATGCATTTACTTCTACAATTATATGAACAGGAATCAAGATAAAACCCCATCCCTGTTCATAAGCCCCCCTTCCTCACTCTCCATTCTCTTCTAGTCTAAATGTGATCTCTAGTTTTCACGTCTATTTCAAAAGCTCCCTTTCTCTCCAGATGATGTTGTTTCCAGTCTTCAGTCCTCAGCACCTGTTCTCCAAATCTGCGTTTTTCATTCTTGGCCTGCCAGGTACCTGATAGGTACTTGAATCTGCTTTCCCAGTTAAACCTCAAAACACCCCCATCGATTGGGTCATTGTCTTCCTGAAAAATAAACAAAAATAGATATTAAGAAGCTGGCTTCGCACCTACCCTTCTCCCCACCCCCGCCCAACTCCTCTACATGCTTGAAAACCGGGCTCCGGTGACATCACCTCTAATGGCCACACCTTCCAGCAGAGTCTGCCAGGTTGTCCTTGACATAGGTGATACCCTCTGTTAGCAACCATCACACTGCACTGTAGTTTTTTCCCTGGGTGCTGGCCTGTCTGCCCTCCAGACCATGAGCTCAGTAAGAGCAGGGACTATCTTATTCTTTTCTGTGCCCAGTTCCTGGCACAGTACTCGGCACACAGTAGGGGTTCTGGAAATATCATTCAAGCAGTAAACATTTACTGGACTACACTTCCAGCTCTGTCTCTCCTTGGAGTTCCAGCCCTAGGTTTCTGATTCTGATTCCTCTTGACTAAAGCAGCATCAAAAATACTGAGCAGTTCAAGCTTCATGGGATCCATCTGAGCAGGGAGGACATCACTTCCGAACAGGCGAAGGAGCGCATCCAGAGTAGGCCCCATTGAAGCAGCTTCCAGCTGATCCAGGCACATCTTGGAAGGAACACAGAGAAGTGTGGAGTGGGAGATGGGGTTTGCCAAAGAAAGGAGAGTCTCCTAACTGGTTTCCCTCCATCAGTACTCTCTTCCAGACCGCAGTCAGAGATAGCCATAAAAAGGCAGAGCTGACTGTGTGCCTGCGATGACAGCAGGCTGCTGTCATGGTGGGATAATGAACTCCACTACGAGCGCACAGTGCCTTTACTCGCCAGTACCCCTCACCCTTCGCATTCTGCTATGATCAAGTTGCTTATATCATCCCTAAAAAATGCTTGCTTATTTTACACTTTTAGGCTTTGGCTTTTGCCATTTCCTTAACTTAGTGTGCTCACTTAGCAGCCCCCTTTCATCTGACTCCATCTTACTTATCCTTTAGATAAAGCTCCAATATCAGCACCAAAAGCCCAGTACAACGCCCGTCCCTGTGGGGCAGAAGCTCTCTGTGACCAAGTCACATGTTGCATTGAAATTATCCTTGTGGTGCCACCTGTTCTGCTGGCTCTGAACTCCAGGGGACACAGACAGACTCTCGTAGGTCTGGGTGGTCCCAGAGCCTTACATGTACTGAAATGGGATCCATCAGGGAAGCGCTTGAGCTATCTTTAAATGATGTAAAGGTCTGTCATAGTAAAGGCCAAGTCCAGGTTGTACAGGGGACAGATAAGAGCCAACAAGAAGGAAGAGGAAGTTTGAAAAAATACTGGAGAGTGAGCTCCTTGGGTCAGGAAATAGGTTAAAAGCGATTCTTATATTTCTCACCCTCAGTGTTATTTGGTGAGTTGTTTAGCAGCTGAAGTAAAGATGACAGATTAGGGGTAGGGACAGGTACAGAAAAGAGGCATGACAGTTTTGTTGGCTCATCAGAACATCTGCTTAGGATTGCTGCAGTTGGATGAAATTTAATGAGTACTAAGCATTTCATTTATTTTATGATTAAATATTCCCAGGTACCCACTGTCTGCCAAGCTGGAGGATATCATCACTAACTCTTACCCAGTGTTCTCTTTGTGCCAGGCTTGAATAGTCCCCATAACCCATGAGGGAAGAGAGGTGGCAAGAAGGGAAATGACTTGCTCGAGGTTGTGCAGTCTGTGTGTGGCAGAGCCAGGCTTCATCCCAAGCAGCCGAATCCAGAGCCTGGATTCCTAACTGCTCTGCGGAAGAGTGAACTCCACCCCTGTCCTCCTGAGGCTAGTGGAATTACTTAACAGGCTGCCATGATATTCTAGCAAATTCTTGTTATGGAAGCCAGTTAATAATGTTGATCTTTGTTTTTTTTTTAAATTAAATTCCGGAGAGATGGTCCAGCAAAAGGCAAAGGAAAAAAACCCACATCCGCCCTGAACTGAGCGCCCACAAATAATAAACAGAACATATTCAGATATTTCCAGTTTTTTCTTTCTTTCTGATATTTAATTTTTAAAAAAAATTCTTTAAGTCGATGAACATGAGATTTGGCAGATAGAAACGGGATTGAGTGGGTTGGGGATGAATCTATATGTGGGAAGAGATAGAACATTGAGGAAAAATAATTAATAGTTGGGACATGTTCAAGTTCACATTATGTAAGAGGGTCCTATTTTCGTTGGGTGATTCATCATTTTTTTAAGAGACATTGAAACACTTTGTTACCCTAATGCTGAATTGAGGAAAGCAGCAATAATATTGATGTGAAGTTTCCAAGTAAATATTAAATAGAATATATTCCAACTCTGAGCTGATATAGGCTTGTACCAAGTGCCTATAAGAATTCATAAAATTCAGACTGGTTTTAAATTCCATTCAGTGTGTTTTTGGGAGCAATGTACCTGTAAAAGACTAATGTACTATTTGTGGCAACTAATAATGGGATGTTGTAGGAGAAGCACTGGCTTAATAACTGCACATTCACGTAGGACTCCGTAGTTTCGCAAGTCTGTATTTTTACAGTTTGGGTCTTCACAAAGACTTTTAGCTAATACACACCTTTGTTCTTTCATCACAAGAAATGGGGTAACTGAAAGGAACCCAGACTTCTTGGAGAAGTGGCTGATTCCAGGGTAAGGGCAGGGAAAGAAAAAGAAGGGCCTAGAAAGAGCAGTGCTCTGCTCAGAGTGTGATGGGGCATGCCACAGGGTCACGCCCGGGAGCCTGCTTGGTGGGGCTCCCACTGGGACCTGGGGTGCTCTGAGGATCAAAGTAAAGGATAACTGTAATGGATTATAGCCTATGGAGTAAAATAGGGTTCCACGAGTCCACTGAGTATATACATAGTCTCAGGATACATTCCCAACAAGGCACTTTTTCATTACAAAAGGCAAAGTGTGGCTTGGCGCCTGTGGCTCAGCGGGCTAAGGCGCCAGCCACGTACACCTGAGCTGGCGGGTTTGAATCCAGCCCGGGCCCACCAAACAACGATGGCGGCTGCAACCAAAAAGTGGCCGGGCGTTGTGGCGGGCACCTGTAGTCCCAGCTACTTGGGAGGTGGAGGCAAGGGACTCGCTTGAGCCCAGGAATTGGAGGTTGCTGTGAGCTGTGATGCCACGGCACTCTATCCAGGGTGACAGCTTGAGGATCTGTTGCAAAAAAAAAAAAAAAAAAAAAGGCAAATTGTAACTCTCCAGGGGAGAAACCTGGCAGGTGCCACCTTAACCACACGATCAGAGTTAACACTAGGAGGAGCAGGACTAAGGGACCACATGTGCCCCAGACAGGACACACTGGCGAGAGCTCAGCATCTGTCTTTGGAGTTCCTGACAAATGTGCCTTCCCCAACCTAGTCTTTAGGAAGCATCAGACCAAACCAAATCAGGGCACAAAATACCTAAGCACTAAAAACATGACATCTCAATGCTGCGCATGATTTTGGATTTTCTTATGCTGTGAAAGATATTATTTGGGTAATGGGTGTGTAGGTGAGACAATCGTGTTGTTTTAATTTCTTGTCCTTTTTTTAAACATCAACAAAGCAAAGGCAACTCAACATTAATTTTCTGATTTTGATCATTACACTGTGGTTATTAAGAGTCTTCGTTTTAAGGAAATATACATTGATGTGTTTAGGGGGCAGGGAAGGCAGGAGGGAAAGGAGGATTTCCCTAGAAGGGGCAATGTTGTCAGGTACTCAGACCACAGAGTTGGCCGCCCTTGGCCCGGGCTTCCAGGTGAAAGGAAGTGACCACTGCCCAGTCAAGCTTCAGCAGCTCCCTGGGAAGGAGTGAGGGACAGCAACCTTGCTTCTCTCCACCCTATTTCTCTGTGTTCAGACACCAGCTTGGCCCAGGCTGGTCTCCTCACCTAGAATGCCCTCTCCCTCCTCCCCTGCCTGGAGAAAGGCTGCTGTGAGGTTTAGAGGAAGGAGAAGTTAGGAGCCCCAGTCACCCCCCCAGCCACTAAGCACAGAGAGAGGCCACGGGAGCTGCAGACCTCAGCTTCCTCAGCTGCGTGGTGTGGGCCTGGGCTAGCCTGTATCTGCAGTCCTCCAGCCACTTCCTATGAACCTGTCCCTGTCTTAGACTTACCAGTCTCAGCCTCTCTAGAAGTCCCTGGAAAGGTCTTCCTTGGCCTCCAAAAGGAGCTGCTGTCCCAGTGCCTGCGAGGTTGATTTTCAGAGGTCCTTCCTCATATAGGTGGTACCTGGGTAGATCACATGTACAAATTTTTAGGACATTGCATGAATGTCTGTGGACACTGTTTTCCGGCTCCTTCTCGGATATACAGGTTGCTGACAGCTTACATGGCGGTGTACTCCTTCATCTGTTCCTGCAGCGTGTATGTGAAGTACCTGCTGTGACCCAGGCCTGTGCTAGGTGCAGGGGACAGTTAGACAGCGACTGCTGGCAAGCAGCAGGGTACACCGTCTGGCCCTGAAAGGATCGTTTTCGTAAGGTAGCTAGAAAGCAGTAGTAAAGGACCAGAAGCCCCAGCCTGGCTCCCAGTTAGTCACATTAACTTGCGTTAGCCAGATAACCTCTGTGAGCCTCAGTCTCCTCGCCTGTTAAATGGGGACAGTGGTCTCACTCTGTCAGCCTTCCTGCCTGCCTCTCAGCACTGTGGCCTTGAATGGGACAAGTCTGTGAGCTGCTTTATGAATAGGAGGTGGGCTTGTTAATTCTTCAACACGTATATATGAAGTGCTTTGAAAAACGTAGGGTCTTAAATACAAGAGGAGAAAGACAGTGTTGTCTCTACCCTCCCTGATCACACACCAAAGGGTGTTGCTGGGATGTGACAGTAAAGAATCAGAGAACCCAGCTGTGGCACAGAGGAGGCCTGGGGCTGCCTCTCTCCAGGGAGCGGGACCTGCTGTGCCAGCACGTGGCTCAGAACTGGGTCCTTAGTGATGGACTTGACTGTGGCATTGTCCTTCCAGTGCACCAGGTGGCAGAGCGGGTGGAGGCCCTGGGGCAGTTTGTCATGAAGACCAGAAGGACCCTCAAAGGCCACGGGAACAAAGTCCTGTGCATGGACTGGTGCAAAGACAAGAGGAGGATCGTGAGCTCGTCCCAGGTATGTGGCGCCTGCCGTGTGACAGGTGAGCAGGTTCTCGGTATTCTGGCTCAGGGGGAAAGAGACCTGTTTCTTTCAGAAAGCCCTTTTCTGATCTTTATGACTTGGCTCATTCTCCAGAGGACAACTATTTTGTGTAAATATTCTCTTGCACACTGTAGACCTCACTAATTTGGGTAGACTTGAAGTTGGTAATAGTTAAAATGTTAAATAGTTAAAATAAGCTATGCTGGACTTAGTTGATGGACCAAATTAATTTCTTCACGAACACATTCCAAGGTGTTATTTGTGATTGAAACCATTTTAAAAGTAGTCTCTTCTTTTTCTAATCAAGGGCATAAGTTTCCATCACTGGCTTCTTTTCAGTTTAAGGAGTAGAGCAACTCTCATGTCTTAAAGAACAAATTTAAGATATGTATCTTCTCCAAGTATAATGTTTTCATTCATTTTATATAGTTTACTTGGTTTATTTCACATATTAGTTATCTATATTACCCCTAAACTTAGCAGTTTAAAACAAAAGGTATTGATTATGTCAGATGGTTTCTGAAGTAGTAAGTGTTTAGGAAGGGCTTAGCTGGGTGGTGCTGGCTCAGGGTCTGTCAGGGTTTCTCGGGAGGTTGCTGGGAAGATGTTGCTCAGGGCTGTGGTTATCTGACAGCTTGACTAGGCAGACACTCACTTCCAAGATGCCTCATCCACCATGGCTCTTGGCTGGAGGCCTCAGTTCCTTGCTGTGTGGATCTTCCCATAGGACTGCTCATGATATGGTAGCTGGCCTCCCCAGAGCAGGGATTCCAAGAGAGGGAGACAGAGGCAGAGCCACACCGTATTTCAAGACAGTCCTTCTGTCATATTCACACAGAACAACCCTGGTGTAATGAGGAAGGAGGCTGTACAAAAGTGACTGTCAAGAGGCCAGGTAATTGGGGACTCACTTGGAGGCTGGCTCCCACAGCTTAGTACTTTTGTTGTCTGTTTTTATGTTGCATGTATTAAACTTAAAACTGTACGCTGAAGCCACATAAGGTAACACTAAAAATCATATTGTTATGATCAGTGTAGATTCCTTTCCAACCCTTGCCTTCTGCACAGCTTTTTCAAGAGAGTTGATTTTCTTTTTAAGAACCCTTATGAGTATAAAGCTATACATATTCTAATCCACAAGCTATTACATCTAAGTCAGTGTTGCATTTGATAGGATTGGGTTCATAAAGCTCCTGGATTATCTGCAAATCTAGGATGTCACATTGAACTTGCTTTTTTCTGTGTTTGAAATTAATGTATCATCTATGCACTGTACTATACAACAATAAGAAAAACCTGTAAAATAGAACAAAGAAAACATTTTTACTCCCATCATACTATGACAGCCATCATGACATTTTAGAGCATTTCTGGGCTTTCTGTTTCAAGATCTGTTTTTTACACAGTGCTTATCCAGACACGTGTTGCTGCCTTGCTTTCTTGACTTCTTAAACCCTTACACGGTGTGCTTCGTGTTCGACTTGCTGTCATTCACGTGCTGCCAGGAAGACGTGGGTGTGGGGTGTGGGGAGGAGGCTGGAAAACAGAAGACTCTGGAACAGACTTTGACTCATCAGCAGCCTTCTCCCTTAAAAGGCAGGAGATTCATCCCCCTGACCACAGGTTTGGGGGTGGAGGCACATCCTCTCCAGGTGTGGAGGCCCCTGGCAGGTAAACCAGAGCTCATGGATGCTCTGATCTAATGAGACTGCCGAGTGCACAGTGGGTGGGCTGTGGGGATAGGCAGTGGAGGTAGCCCCTAAAGTGGGCACTGAGTAAGCAGGGCTCTGGTGGGGGCTCCTTGGAGTGCAGGCGTGGAACCCCTGCTCTGCTGTCTGCACTAGAGGCTATCAGATCTGCCCCACACGTCATGTTTGGCTGTGTGATCAGCAGTTAGGCCAGAATTACCAATGTGCTTAGAAATCTTGGAAGGCCCTGAACTCTTCTGGGGGATTCTCCAAAGCACATTAGAAGCAGATGTTGCTTCTGCCCCTAAGTGCTGCTTTCCAGCCTGATCTCCCCCACCCCCACCTCATTCACCAGATTTGGCTCCAAATAGCTTGAGTGATTAAAAAACCAAGCCTGCCAGTGAGGCTGCAGGTGTGCCATCCCTGAGGCTCTGCATGCTGGAGGAAGTCGCTCATCTATCCTCTTCCGCCGTCTCCCCGGAGACATCCATGCCACAGACTGGGCAGGTGCTGCTTCGTACAACCAGGGCTCATGTGGGTTTACCCCAGGGGTCTGTATTACAGACGGATGGCACTGTGGTCACTGCCCACACTGTGGTTACAAGGAAAGTGGCAGTGTTGTCTCTGGCATCACCAGCTAGGCGCCCACCCTGGCAGGGATTTTCTTTGCTTACTCAGCAGCTGCCCACAAGAATCTTCCCTATCACAGGTACAGATTGTACCTTGTTCTTAGTGTGGGGTAAGATGTGAGAGCGGGGAGCTGCAACTCTGTGAGCACCTGGCAGAGTTAGACCAATCATGGGCCCACACGGCCCCCTCTGCAGAATGGGGGGGTGCATGAAGGCAGCTCTGCAGGGAACATGGACTCCAAGGCATGGGGGAGCAAGGACCAGGTATTGGGGATGGTGTGGGAGAAGGAAACTTATTTACCTGTCAGACACTTAGAGGTAATGTCAGGTTTAACTTTTCCTGTATAATTTTTTAACATTTAGGGTATGTTGGGGGATGATAATATATGAACAATTTGTGGTTGGTTCATTTATGGTAACAAAAGTTTCTGACTGTTGCTCCCTGTAGTTGTATCTGTATAAGGAGGGGAAGGTGCAGAGCTGATCTTTAGCTGGGCTAGAAGGTTCTGCTCCTCCCATGCTTATTCCCCCTTTTTTCTAGAGAGGTTTGAAGACCGGATTATCTGGGTACATACTCTGGCTCTCCACTTCACACTGCCCAGCTGGACACGGCTCTGGGGAGGAGTTCTCAGCAGTTATCTGTAAGAACTTGTGACCACCCCTGAACTGTTTACTCTTCTCCCTACAGGATGGGAAGGTGATTGTGTGGGACTCCTTCACCACGAACAAGGTGAGGCGTCTGGTTTCTGTTTTTTTTTTTTTTCTTTCAGTTTTTGACCAGGGCCGGGTTTGAACCCGCCACCTCCGGTATATGGGGCTGGCGCCCTACTCTTTGAGCCACAGGCACCGCCCGAGGCTTCTGGTTTCTAAAGGTGCTCTGGCCCCATTGCCCGGCCCTGTCCCGATTCCCCTTCACACACCCCTGCAAATGGTTGCCTTGTCTCTCTGGATGGGAACCCCAAGAAAGCCCACCCGAGTTGGAGTGGCTCCGGTGGCCCACTGCAGCGTTCATTCCTCTCTCCTGCTCTGAGAAGGGCAGGCGGGGCCTCCTTAGAGGCTGGAAGCCTCCTTAGAGGCCTTGAGGCTGGAAGCGTGTCATGTTCACATGCCCAACTGCGTGCCTTAGTTTTCTTCCAAATGATGATAAGAGGTGCCAGAATTCTCAGTTCTCGCTCCCTTCTCTGTCTTTGACCAGACTCCAGAGCACGTGGTAGGTGGAGAAGATGAAGCTACAGTGGGGTTGAACAGAAATGTGCCTCAGTGCCCCTTGTGAGTCTGAACTGGGCACACACAGCTCAAGTTAGATCTACATGTAGAATCTTAACTCAAGATAAGGCCAGAACCTACCTGTAGGTACACTGTGTGCCTGCACTGAGTTGGCATTTACAGTAAAGGTGTGCTAGATACGGATTTCAGTATCTATTTAGAGAGTCTTCCTTTTCACTACATAAAAAAAAAATGCACTCTATATCTATCTCAGAGGGAACAGCACCCACACCGTGCATTGTTGAATGTGTTTAAAAAATGTCATGGGAGGCAGCTGCTATGTGACCTGGTCAGGTGAGGGGCCAGAACCGTTTTGTAGAGTAGAGTCCCTGATAGGCTCGTAGGGAATAATTAAAAACAACAGTGGGCACAGGGCTTTCCACCTGCTTCCCCGGAAGCCGCTGCCTCTCCCAGCACACCTCAGTGTCTCCTGGGTGGGTGGGGGTCACTTGCTTCCCCTTATACCCTGCTGTGGCATAGAACAAAGGGAGACACGGGCTGCCGCTTGTGCCTGTGCCAGGAAATGCAGCCGTTCTTTGTGAGCAGAGGGGCCGGAGATGTCCTGTGTGAGTGTGGCTACTTCAGCTCATTCTCTGGAAGGGAGCAGATTATTCTGAGCATCTGAAAGGCTGAGTATTGGGATTCTTTTTCTTTGAAAGATATATTCCAATCTCATTTTGGAATGAGAGTGACAACAGAATTTTGGAAGGCGGAATTGGGTTTGTATTTCCCCACAGAAACACAGAAAAGCATAACAGAAAAGAAAAGCCCTACATTGGAAATCACCTAGTCCCAACCCCATACTCCACAGAGGGAGGACCAGGGCCAGGTAGCACAGGTGGCGCCCGCTGGCATGGGGTCCACAGCTTGCTGGTGTCGGAACCAGGGCTGGGATCCATGTCTCCCATGGAAATAAGACCACAGACTCAGACATTTTTGAACAGTGGCTTTGGTCTTTTGGTTATCGGCATGCAGGCAGATGTGGGTGACTCAGCCACCGGCCAGAAGCCAGGGACTGTTACCCTCAGCCCTTAGTCCTTCCAGTTTACAGGTTCTGTTCTATCCACGAGCACTATCGAGGATCCCTCTCCCTCCTCTATCCCCATTCATACCTTCCCAGAAATGGTTTAGGATGTATAGCAGACAGAGGCTCTCGTATCCTCACAAGTAAACAAATGTATACATATAGTTAGTCATTCCAAATTATATTTTGAAAATGAAACTCAGAAAAAACAAGGTAAAGTATATATACTTAAAATGAGATTGGAATATATCTTTCAAAGAAAAAGAATCCCAATACTCAGGCAGATGAACAAAGGGAGTATAACATTAAGAAACAAGTAGACAGTTGGGGCGGCTCCCGCCTGTAATCCCAGCTTTTCAGGAGACTGAAGCAGGAGGATCACTTGAGGTCAGCTGTTTGAGGCCAGTCGGGGCAACATTGCAAGACCCCAATGCTACAAAAACAAGAAAAATTATCCAGGTAGGGTGGCATGCACCTATAGTCTCAGTTACTCAGGAGGCTAAGGCAGGAGGATTGCTTAAGCCCAGAAGCTGAAGGCTGCAGTGAACTGTGGTAACACCATTGCATTTCAGCCTCAGAAAAAATAAATAAATACGCTGGTGCTGGTTTTATGTTTGTTTGTTTTTTGAGGCAGAGTCTCATTCTCCTGCTCATCCTAAACTGCCGTGGTGTCAGCCTAGCTCACAGCACCCTCAAAACTCTGGACTCAAGCAATACTCCTGCTTCAGCCTCCCAAGTAGCTGGGACTTCAGATGCCTCCCTAACAACCCTTGGCTAATTTTTAATAAAGACAGGGTCTCGCTGTTGCTCAGGCTGATCTGGAATTCATGAGCTCAGACGATCTGCCTGCCTTGGCCTCCCGGAGTGCTAGGATTATAGGCATGAGCCACTGTGCTCAGCATCTAGTTGAGATTTTTAACTTACATAGAATAGAACATAAAGTTTGCTTGATTGGATTATGAGGCGGCTTAGTCCCCTCATCAGTCTCAAGCCAATCTTTATCCCACACCACTTCCCTTTGAAGCTATAATATAATTCAATAGGAATTATAGTGATTTTATTTTGTAAAAATTAAATGTCAATAGCCAAGCATGGTGACTCATAGCTATAATCCCAGCAACTAAGGAGGCTGAGGCAAGAGGATCACTTGAACCCTGGAGTTTGAAGCCAATCTGGGCAGCACAGTATGACCCCATTTCTAAAAGAAAAAAACAAATGTAAAAAAAAAAGTTTAATGCTAAGACCTTGTGTAGAGGTACCTGTCACCTAATCTGTGAATGGTTCGTGCTTTGTTTCAGGAGCACGCGGTCACTATGCCTTGCACATGGGTGATGGCCTGCGCGTATGCACCATCAGGATGTGCCATCGCTTGTGGGTAAGTGGCGGTTACAACAGCCTTTCAGATTTCCTGTTAGCCATAAAATACTATTCTATTGGCAAGGACAGGCAAATAAGCAGGAACTTGTGATGTTATGGAATTTTTGTTAATTTTCTCATATATGATAATGATGTAGCAGCTGTGTAGGAGAATATTCTGATTTCTAGGAGATGTGGATTTGTGTGTTGAAGTACTTCCAAGTAAAATGTCATGTCTGCAGTTTGCAGTCAAAATGTTACGTCTGTGAAAGTAGGTGAAGGGATCTAGGTGTCCATGGTACCATTTGTCTTTCAACGTTCTAATAGGTTTCAAAATCTTCAAAGTAAAAGTTGGAGAAAAAGTTACAATATGTGGGACTGCCAAACAAAACAAATTTTATGACTTGCTGTTAACCTTTGATAACGTCTTTCTTTCCATGCCAGTGGTTTAGATAATAAGTGTTCTGTGTATCCACTGACATTTGACAAGAATGAAAACATGGCTGCCAAGAAGAAGTCTGTTGCTATGCACACCAACTACCTGTCGGCCTGCAGCTTCACCAACTCCGACATGCAGGTCAGTGAACAGCGGCGTTAGGTCAGCCTGCTGGAGAGCGTGAAAGAGGAGCTACAGGAAAGGAAGCTTTGTGTTCCAACAGTTTTTCCTATTGTTTCTCATTGGTTATTATGACTATTTTAATGAAATGGGGGGCAGTCCCTGTGGCTCAAAGGAGTAGGGCACGAGCCCCATGTACCGGAGGTGATGGGTTCAAACCCAGCCCCGGCCAAAAACTGAAAAAAAAAAAAAAAAATCAGAAATGGGAAAATTGGGACTCCTGATTGTTGATAGACCGTATTGAAAAATTCTCCTCCAGTTGAATTAGTGGGAGTGGGAACAGAGCGGGGAACCTTCTGGGGGTGGAAATTACTGTATCCTAAGCGACAGAGCTTCAGAGTTGCACGTTCCACACATCTCACTGTACATACTTTCCAGTTCTATCTTAACAAATGCAAAAAGAAAATGCTTCAAGTATATGGGCTCTACTTTGAATAAACCCCAGGGGAAACAATACAACTTTTTAACACTTTGACGAAGTTTACTTTAGCAAGTTGGGAAAGCATTCCATAGTTTTTCTTTTCTTTTTTTGAGATGGAGTCTCACTCTGTCACCCTGGGTACATACGGTGCTGTGGCATCATAGCTCACAGCAAGCTCAAACTCTTGGGCTTGAGCAGTCCTCTTGCCTCAATCTCTGGAGTAGCTGGGACTATAGGCGTGCACCACCACGTTCAGCTATTTTTTCTATTTTTAGTAGAAATGGAGTCTCGCTCTTGCTCAGGCTGGTCTTGAACTCTTGAACTCAAGCAATCCACCCACCTTGGTCTCCTAGAGTACTAGGAATATAGGCATGAGCCACTGTGCCTGACCCCTAGTTTTTCTTATTCACACCTATTGGGCAAACCTTCTTGGCACCTGCTACGCACACTGCCAGATACCACCTGGGTCTGAGGCTGCAAGCTCATCTTTGCCCACAAGGACCTTCACCAAAACCTGTGATGACTGGACAGTGGGGAAAGCTGGGGAGCTCTGAATGGGAGAGGAGAGGGGGTGTCATAAAACTTAAGTGCTGTCAATGAAGAGGAGGAAGCTACAATGTGAGGGAGAGGTGGGCAGGGCGCACTGAATGCCTAGGCCAGACCTTGTAGGCAGCAGGAGCCATTGCAGGGATGAGTCAGGTTTGCTTATTTGTTTGATGAGTCAGGTTTGTTTGAAGGAGCTGACTGATGTCAGGAGAGGAGGAGAGGCTGGAGGCCAGGTGGCTGAGTAATTGTTCAGCCACTGACAGCAGGGATGTGGAGGCTGAGTGCCCCCAGTTTGCACCGTTGTTTGAGCCCACCCAGGAGTCTTGCAAACCTGTTCAGTAAGGGATGCTGTGGCCACAACCAGACGTCCTTGGGCCTGAGGGGCAGCCAAAGCACCAGAGGCATTCGGTCTGGATAAAGGGAGCCTCCAAAGTGTGCAAGAACAGTAGGTGGTCAGCCATGTGATGTCCCTCCAGTAGAGAACCGTCTGCCTGGCCGTAGGTGTGGGGCAGAGGGTGAGAAAGGACTTGCTGTCTGATGAGCAGCTGGCCCTCCACAGGGGCAGCCTGGGAGGCAGAGCAAGGTGAAGGTCAGACTGCAACACCAGGTGCTGGCTCCTCTGGTCCCACTGGTGATCCGAAACAAGGTTTGGATTTCTGTGGCTTCCCTTTCCTTGCCTGGAGATGAGGGTGGTAATCCATCCTCCCACATAAGGTTTCCTGAGGACTAAAAGGGGTGATTGAGGTAAAGTAGTACAGTCACTGGTAAACAAAATGAATGTTAACTCTGTTATTTTGTTATTAATATTAACATAAAGCTTCATGGATAGTTCAGGTGCACAGCCTGGTTTGGGTACTGCTGAAACTCAAGCTTTCTTCCAGTCCTAGAATCTAGGATGATAAAAGAAGAAACAGCTAGTATGAGACTATAGTGCTGAACCTACCAGTTCCCTGCATTCCAGGACAAATGAGTGACAGTGTGCTAGGGGTGTTTATTGCATTTCTCTGAATAAATGTTTGGTCTTTAAAATTAATTTTTAGGGCAGTGCCTGTGGCTCAGTGAGTAGGGCGCTGGCCCCATACACCAAGGGTGGTGGGTTCAAATCCGGCCCCAGCCAAACTGCAACAAAAAATAGCCGGGCGTTGTGGCGGGTGCCTGTAGTCCCAGCTACTCAGGAGGCTGAGGCAAGAGAATCGCCTAAGCCCAAGAACTGGAGGTTGCTGTGAGCTTTGATGTCACAGCACTCTACCAAGGGCTGAGAGTGAGACTCTGTCTCTAAAAATAAATAAATAAATAAAATTGAATTTTACTTACCCTACAGTAGAAGATCATAAAAATACAACACAATAAAGTCTTTATTAGAAATTTACTTTTTAACTTTTAAAGATTCTTCATTTCTTTGATGGAAGAGTATGGTATGAAAATTTCCCCTCCTTAAAGAGAAAGACTAGGGTCATCATTTAAAGCAGATGGCTTGGACCTGATGTCACAAAAAGACTGTAAATTATGGACCTTTGTTAGGACAGGAAGGAGCACCCAACAGTGGCTGGGCCCAGTGGAGAGTGAGGGATTACAGCACAGTACAAAACACTGGCCCCAAAGGAAGACTCGGTTCAAGTCTTGTGTGTTCACGAGCTGCTTTTTGCAGCCCAAGGCATCATGTTGGGTGTATACAGACCTGAGGGACAGCGATGCTGAAGGGACTCTCACAGACAGCCAGCAGAGGCAATGCCAGGACGGAGCAGATTCCCCGCCTTGTAATCTATTCCCTCCTTACAGGATAAAAGAGGAGATTCTTTATATGCACTGGGCCTAACATGCCACAAAAGGGGAGGAGAAGGGGCAGGGAGGGAAAGCAGGAGGGCTCTTTGCCAATCCCTGGACACAGATGTGGTGTGGCCGGTGGGCACCTTGGGTGCTGGCAGCCTTTAAGGCCTGACTCCTGTTTTATTTCCTCAGCCATCAGTAATTGCCACCCACAGATGGCTTTCTGTTGTGGACACTTACACTGCAAGTGCCAATTCCTCACAGCCTTATCACCTCCCCCAGGCCCTGCAGGGCAGCGGGAAGGTGGGGAGTAGGGAGGCTGTGCTGTCCAGGCCCCCACTCCAGATCTCCGCCCCTGCTGCTCAGTACAAGCTGGCTGCAGGGTCTGTGATGCAGTCTGCAGGCCCCGGACCTGAGTCCCCTCTGCCCTTTTCCCAGCCCCAGGAGGGCTTGCTCAGCCAGAGCCCACACCTACACTCACTAGAAATGACAAAAATTCAAACTCCAGTCCCGGCTACTCGGGAGGCTGAGGCAGGAGAATCGCCTAAGCCCAGGAGTTGGAGGTTGCTGTGAGCTGTGTCACGCCACAGCACTCTACCGAGGGCGATAAAGTGAGACTCTGTCTCTACAAAAAAAAAAATTCAAACTCTGCCCCATACCTTTCCTCAGACACCCCTGTGTACCTCTACAGAGGCTCAAGAGTTTCCCACTAAAATTACTTTTGTTCTTCTCAGTCTCGTGTGCAGAACCTTCCATAGCTCCATCTTGCCTTTAGGCCGAGTCCCCACCCTGTGAAGGGCACACCATTCACTCAGTGCAGACCACACCTCCCGGAGTGCCCACCTTTCCTTCCCTTCACCTGGTGGCTCTCACTCATCCTGGAAGACCAGCTCATATTGTCACACTGGGTTTGGGGCCCCTCCTGTTAGCTTACCTGGATCCCAGCACTTCTCACGCTGTCCCAGTTGATCCTTTTCTGCAGACGTCAACTCCCCAAGCGACCATCAGAAAAACCTTCAGTCGAGCAAAACTAAGTTATTAGATCTCCACAGTGAAGGAGACCCTCAACTTGGCAGAATCTTCATAGTGTCTCATGATGGAGGGATTTGGAAAGGGTATTTGTGGATTTCTGGGTCTGGAATGGATGATTTTAAGGTGGGTTTTGCAAGGTAGGCAGGAAACAGGTTAATGACATCATAGTTTTGGATTGGTGAACCAGTGTGGTAAGGGTCTTGATGAGACCCTGGGCGAGCAAGCTGTTAGTCTTGATAAGCAAGTTGTCGAGTTGGTTTGCAGTCTTTTCTTCCAGGAGCCAGTATCTCTATAGCAGGCAGCTAGGTTATTTTTACTTGGTCTCAGTATTATTTAACATAGTAACAGAAGAGTTTGCCAGGTCCAAGAATTGTTTAACACAGCAACGGGGGATTACATAAAAAATTACGTTGGTTTTATTCTTACTGTTAAACCTGTGAGTTCCAGGACAACAGAGACCAAGACACAAACTTTCTGCAAACCCTAAGCCTTAGCAGAGTGCGCTCGGTCAGCACGGAGCAAGTGTGTGTTGAATCTGTGCATGGCATGAGAGTCCTCCAGCACCCACCAGTGGCCCACTCTGCCCTGCTCTGGGGAGAAGCAGTAGGAAAATGTGCCTAGCATGCTGCTCAGACCCCTGATGCTCCATGTGTGGTCCAGGGACCAGCATCAGCATCAGACTCTCAGCTCCCCCCCCACGCCGCGGGCTCTTTGTACTAGCGAGCGCCCCAGTGACACATTATTGTTTGAGAAGTGCTTTTGGTCTCTGCGCAGCACTGCGAGCTACTGAAGCTCTCTCTGTTCAGACACCCAAAGAGCCCTCACTACGGGCTAGGCAGCTGCAGGGTCCTGTGGCGAGGACACCATCAGAGGTGTCCACGGTGACGATGCTGGGATTCCAGCTCTGGAGGGAGACCGACATATAAACACAACTCAAGGACTGAGAGAGTGTTGAAAAAGACACTTTGGGCTGGGTGTGGTGGCTCACACCTGTCATTCTGGCACTGTGAGAGGCCGAGGCAAGTGAATCACTTGAGCTCAGAAATTCGAGACCAGCTTAAGCAAGAGCAAGACCCGTCTTTACTAAAAATAGAAAAACTAGTCGATGTCTTGGAGGGCTCCTGCAGTCCCAGCTACTTGGGAGGCTGAGGCGAGAGTATCACCCGAGCCCAAGAGCCTGAGGTTGCTGTGAGCTATGATGCCACAGCACTCTACCCTAGGAAACAGAGTGAGACTTTGTCTCAAAAAAAAAAAAAAAAAGAATAGACACTTTTGTCTTCTTGGTAAAAGAGAAATATTTCTGTGCTTGAATCCAGATATAGTGAGATGTGTGTCCACGTGTGTGGTTAAGGAGCCAGCTTCTCCCTGTGGAACGTTAAGTCAACCAGAGGATTGACTCCCCCCAACAGCAGCAGTAACCACAGCCACCCTCTTCCTGTCCTTTTCTGTGGGCAGATCCTGACAGCGAGTGGGGACGGCACGTGCGCCCTGTGGGATGTGGAAAGCGGACAGCTGCTGCAGAGCTTCCACGGGCATGGGGCCGACGTCCTGTGCTTGGACCTGGCCCCCTCAGAAACCGGAAACACCTTCGTGTCTGGGGTAAAGACCCAAGGAACATCACTAGGGGTCCTTTGTCCACTAGAGGGGCCGATGGTGGCAGTTGTTGCCCATTCATGGGACTAGACCGGACATTTCCCTAGAAGGGGTACAGGATTGTCCTTGCTCCCCCCACACCCTCTGCAGAGTGGTTGTGCTGGCTGCATGCGTCGAATGGGTGTTTGGTGGGGAGTGGGGCTGGACTGGGCTGGACTGTGGCGGCCTCCTTCTTTTCTATAACTGACATTCCGCAATCTACAGAGGGATCTAGAATGTTCTCCCTGTGAGTGCTGCAACTCAAGGTGCATATCTGCCACCTGATAAAATGTCACACTCCATGAATAAATAGCATAGCTAGCACCTGAGGGGATCAGAGGTGAGCCACAGGGCCAGAAGGCTGCTGAGCTGAGGCAATACTGTGATGTGACCAGAGCTCTCTCCCTCCCCGCCCCTGTTGACTGCCGTCCTCCTTCCCACCCCGTGGCACAAGGAACAGAGTACGTGAGGCCTCACTGGGCAGTAGTGGACACAGTGACACTGTGGAGACAGAGTACAGGTCGGAGGTTTGCTCCCTGACTAAATGTCATCCACACACTGGGCGTGATGCACAGTGGCACTCACACCCCCGGGACGTTACAGGCAGCGGAGAGAAGAGCTTCTAGTGTGTTGTGCCAGTAGGGAGGTGTGAGCATTTCTGTGACAGCCAGGAATAAGAACAGAGGACTGAGCTGGCTGACCAACCCCCAGGTCAGGAGACAGTGGGGAGATAGGACAGTGACACACGCACTGCCAAATAACTTTCGCTGCTGTGAGACCTGAGGACCCTGTGCTCCAAGCTGCTCACACCTCAGTCCTCGGAGTCAGGCTGGGGCTGTGGGACCTGTAATTGGCAGGGACCATGGTTATCTGGAGTATTTGGCTCTCTGTGTGTGTCCTGACTTTTTCTCCTCGACTGCACCGTGTATTTTTAATGACTGATAGTATCCTAGATTTTATTATCTCCCAGAGCACTCAGTTTCATCCAATTTAATGTCCTCTAAAGATCTGAAGATGCTCCTGACTTCTCTACCTGCATCTCAGCACAGACACTGAGCAAAGACATTGCAGCCCCATGGCAGGTCCGCGCAGGCGCCGCTTCATCCCACCCTTTGCTTTGAGTTGGAACCAGCAATGTGGACACCAGTTTTAAGCCATTCCACTTGACCGTTGAGAGTCTATGTTACACTGCTGGAGCTTGGTAACAGGAATTCATCAAAATGCTCTTGGAACCTCGATAGTATAATTGAGAAAACCTCACATTTATGATCCTCTGGGTTGTGTTAGCAACCCGAAGAGAGTGTTTACTTTTTAGGTGTTGAGGCAGGCCCCAGGTTTGCCCATTGCCCACCCGGCGTGCTGCTGAGGGTGGAAGGGGCCTGGGGCACCTGGTGGTCCACCTTTGCTGAGGGCTGCCCCACGCACCTCAGACAAAGCCAGGACACTCGGCTGCTCAGACTTGGGACCACCAGCCTGTTGTTAGTGTCCCAGCCAGAGAGGTCCCACCATGCACTGGTGTCTGCCAGCCTTGCCCTCCAGACCTCAGAAGACAGGAGTAAAGAGAGAAAGAAAGGGAAAAAGAAGAGAAGGGTAGTGCTCCGGAGGCAGGGGAGAAGGGCTCTGGAGGGTCTGCCTCCACTCAGAAATGTGCCAAAAGAAAACATGCTGAAGGGAGCAGCTGGGCACCGTCCGTGCTCCTTCTCATCCCAAGACCTAGTTCTGGGCTTCTGAGAGTCCATTGGCTGAGGAAAGTGGCCTTCATTTAGTAAAGCTAGTCTCAGAGAGGTGTGTTGTCAGCTATTTGCTAATAAGAAATAAATGCTTTCTGTTGTATAACTGGGACTCATACCTTGTCTAGAGACATTCCTTGCAGCAGCCATAACTCTGGGTCATTTATATTTGCAGGGATGTGACAAGAAAGCCATGGTTTGGGACATGCGCTCCGGCCAGTGTGTGCAGGCCTTTGAAACACACGAATCTGACATCAACAGTGTCAGGTCAGTGAGTAACAGGCACATGTTACTTCCCTGCTGTGGGGCATTACCTGGTGTTGGGCAGTCCTTAGCCCAGGATCCACCGCCT